>JAVXUP010002075.1:0-162111 GCA_033070095.1 Escallonia herrerae | reverse complement strand
TGTGCTTTTGTTTAATTAAAATTTATAGGTTATAAAGATAATTCAATAAGTTTTGACCTTTGCTATCTTCTATATTCACATAGTTACTGAAATGTCGTGACTTTTCTCTGCTGTTGGATGACTTGGAAAATTTTGATAACTTTAATTGTTAATGCCATTCTCATATTTAAAGAAAAAAACGAAAATGCAGCAAACTTGTTTGAATATTTTCTAGCTCTGACCATTGCCACAACCTCTTCGTCGAGGAGTCTACTCCAAGATGTTCATGAATTCCTCTTATCATGGCATAGCCACGTCCACCGCAGATGTGAAAGCACCCAGCCGTCCCTATTACTTAGCGATACAGTGAAGAGCTCACTCCATATCTCATTTGTGTGGTGAACCACACCAAGGAACACATGTGTATAAGCATGATGAGAGTTATTCAGCAGGATCAATATTTTTCGAAACTTCAATTACATTCATCATGTTGAACTCTCCTTGCTTAAATTAAAAAGCAACATGGATCATAAGAGCACGGGAGTCAATATAGAGAAAGGGAGACCAGATATGGTCTAAAACTTTTCTAGTATCAAATTATATGAGATATATATATATATATATATATATATATATATATATATATATATAGGGAGCTGATCCATTGCGCAGCTACAAATGGAGTTAAGTTGCTAGCGCGATCTGACCGTCCATCCTGAAAGATGGACGGTCCAGATCGCGCCTTTTTCCAAAACTGATCCCCGTCCGCCATACTGTCTCGCGGACGGGAGTTTTACCTTTTTGCCCTCCTCCCATGTCCGCGAGACTGTCTCGCGGACGCCTTTCTGTTCCTGACATGTGTCAGGAAAAAGCGTCCGCCATACTGTATGGCGGACGATCTCTAGGCTGACACATGTCAGGCCTGTCCCCTCGGTCGCCTATAAAGTCTCGGGCGTGAGCCCCGAGAACTGTCCCTGGTATCCTAGAATCTATCCCTACTCGGCTCTTTCAGCAAAATTTTTGCGGGGCTTTCAGATTCACTTGCTTCCATTTTCAGCACCCTTCAAGCTTTTCTTGGAGTAACACACTTGGTTCAAGCATCACTCAAGCAAGGTAAAGTTTGTGATCTTGCTACCGTTTATCTTAGTAATTTTAATTTGTTATGTTCAGTAAATATATAATTAGCAAAATAGGAGACACTTTTGAGATTATGTATATGGTATCCTAAATCGGTCTAATCGTCAAGATAATTTTGAGATAATAAGCGTATTCTATTTCTACATAGGTCTTTTTCACAATGTCTGATTTCGTGTCGAGCTCCAGCACCCCCGTAGATGCTAGTGATCCGTATCTAGGACGAACCTTTCAAACGTTGGAAGAAGCTGGAGAATGTTTTCGAGCTTATTCATTGAGGGTTGGTTTTGGCATTAGAATAAAAACTACAAGAACAAGCAGCGTATCGAAAAGGATATGCTCTCGCTTATACGAGTGTCATAGGGGCAGAAACCCAGTGCAAAATGAGACACGCGTAGGCAACGATGACAGTGATGATGACGAAATAGGGTATGCGCGGAGAAGACGGGATTGCTTTGCGCGCACGAATTGCCAGGTCAAGATGTTCGTAAGCTATAAAGCCAAACAAGATCATTGGCTTATTACCAGCCTGGAACTGGCACACAATCACCCGTTAGTAACCCCTTCTAAGGTGAGTCAGATGCATCAACACAAGAAGATGGGTAAGGTCGCGAGGAGCCTAATTCACACAATGAGCGATGCGCGGCTAGGACCTACCGACATGATTAATGTTCTTGCTGAACAGGCTGGGGGAATTCAAAATTTAAACTTTAACACGACAGACGTTCGTAACGCGGTCCGAACCCATAGACGAGCCGCGTATGACCTCAATGATGCGCAAGCGACAATGAGCCTATTGAAACGGATGCAGATGGAGGACCCGCAGTTTACCTTCGACTATAAACTTGACGACGAGCATCGAGTTAGCACAATTTTTTGGGTCGACGGTCGTTCGAGGCTAGCTTATAAGCATTTTGGGGATGTCGTGACTTTCGACACCACATACCGTACCAACAAGTACTCGATGCCGTTCGCTCCTTTCACGGGCGTCAATCATCATTATCACTCCATCCTGTTCGGGTTCGCCTTGTTAAGGGACGAGAGCGAGAGTTCTTTTGAATGGTTGTTTAGGGTGTGGCTGGAAGCAATGAACTTCAAAGCACCGACTGTTATCATCACCGATCAAGATTTGGCAATGAAGAAGGCTATTGCTACCGTCTTCCCAGATACTCGACACAACTTGTGCACTTGGCACATAAGCAACAAATACCCTGAACGTCTGCATCACATGTACGCAAAGTATCCAGACTTTAAACAGGATTTTGACAAATGCGTCCTCAAGTCATTAACGATTGAGGAATTCGAGGAGAGGTGGGAAAAGCTTGTTCGGGATTACTCATTGCAAGACAACGAGTGGCTCCAGCACTTGTACGGGCTCAAAGAGCAATGGATTGGTGTTTACACGAGAAGTCATTTTTCTGCGGGCATGAAAACGACGGGCAGGAGTGAATCTATGAATGCCACGTTCGATAATTATGTGGGTACAGCTACCAATTTGAAGAGTTTCGTCACATCAGCACAAAAAGCGGTTGCGTCGTTGTTCGTGAAAGAAAGGGCTGCAGACTTTGCAACCACGTACAAGCAAAGGAGAAGGTTGCTTGAGACCCCGCTGGAGCTGAACGGTGCCAAAGTCTATACGAAGGAGATCTTCCTGCTATACCAAGTAGAGCTGCAAAAATCGGGCCGATACAGTATATATAAGGTGGCAGAAAAGTCGTCGCGTGAGTACAAGGTTTATTCGCTCGTGAATGACCTCGTCCCTGAGAAGCTGCGCAGAATTTATACGGTGACCCACGACACATTGACGGACTCGGTGACATGTGTTTGTAAGAAGTTTGAGTTCCATGGCATCCTGTGTAGACACATTCTGCGGTTTTTCACACAGAAGAATATCAGGACAATCCCCGATAAATACGTCCTGCCACGTTGGACGAAAGGTGCAAACAGGTTGCACGGTACCATTTCCTTTCCGGAGCACCCGTATACTGACTTTGAAGAATCAGAGACGTTGCGGTATAATCATCTGGTGACGATGTTCACCCGTTTGTCCGTAAAGGGTGCTGCTACAATGGTCGGATATAAACATCTCCTCGAGGTAGCTCAGCAGCAAGAGCCCATCGTCGACCAATTGGAAGCAGCTTCAGTCAGCAATGCGGTTGACACCGAGCCTACGACGGGATCAGAAGATGACGAGCCGGGGGAGGGAGCCGACAATGATATCCGGCCTTCGGATCCAATTATATCGCAAACGAAAGGCCGCAAGAGATCTACGCGGATGAAAAGCTCTATTGAGACGGCAACTCAACCAAAAAAGCTAAGAAGGTGTGCATTGTGCAACAAAATGACAGACCACGACAAGCGGAACCATTACAAGGCACTGGGGATAAGTCCAGTGCCTTTGCAAGACGGGGAAGAAGATGATGCCGAGGATGAGGACGAACAAGCTGCAGTGGAACTTTAGTGTACTGAATATTTTGTAATAATCTTTTATGAGCCATCAAAAGTGTCGGACATTTTGTAATAATATTTTAGTAATGACTCGTTTGTAATAACCTTTACAATCATTTTTTTATACGTGATTTCTTACACTGTCCGCTACACTGCGCAGCACAACATTAGAAACCTAAGGTATTAAAGAATACCCCTACAACACTTAGTTTTTGGTTTTGGTTACTCTGCGTCCGCTATACTATGTAGCGGACGGCCCCAGAATACCCTACAACACTTAGTTTTTTGGTTTTGGTTCACTTCTCTGCGTCCGCTATACTATGTAGCGGACAGCCCGGAATACCCCCTACAACACTTAGGTTTTTTTTGTTTTTGTTCACTTCTCTGCGTCCGCTATACTATGTAGCGGACGGCCCAGTACCCTACAACACTTAGTTTTTTTTGGTTTTGGTTCACTTCTCTGCGTCCGCTATACTATGTAGCGGACGGCCCCGCAGAATACCCCTACAACACTTAGTTTTTTTTGTTTTTGTTCACTTCTCTGCGTCCGCTATACTATGTAGCGGACGGCCAAATACCCCCCTACAACACTTAGTTTTTTTGGTTTTGGTTCACTTCTCTGCGTCCGCTATACTATGTAGCGGACGGCCCCGCAGAATACCCCCCTACAACACTTAGTTTTTTTTGGTTTTGGTTCACTTCTCTGCGTCCGCTATACTATGTAGCGGACGCCCCGCAGATCCCCCTACCACTTAGTTTTTTCACTTCTGAGCTATATATGTAGCGGACGGCCCCAGAATACCCCTACAACACTTAGTTTTTTTTTGTTTTGGTTCACTTCTCTGCGTCCGCTATACTATGTAGCGGACGGCCCCGCAGAATACCCCCCTACAACACTTAGTTTTTTTTTGTTTTTGTTCACTTCTCTGCGTCCGCTATACTATGTAGCGGACGGCCCGCAGAATACCCCCCCTACAACACTTAGTTTTTTGGTTTTGGTTCACTTCTCTGCGTCCGCTATACTATGTAGCGGACGGCCCGCAGATACCCCCCTACAACACTTAGTTTTTTTTTGGTTTTGGTTCACTTCTCTGCGTCCGCTATACTATGTAGCGGACGGCCCCAATACCCCCCTACAACACTTAGTTTTTTTTGGTTTTGGTTTCTCTGCGTCCGCTATACTATGTAGCACGCCCGCCCCAACACTTAGTTTTTTTTGGTTTTGGTTTACTTCTCTGCGTCCGCTATACTATGTAGCGGACGGCCCGCAGAATACCCCCCAACACTTAGTTTTTTTTTGTTTTGGTTCACTTCTCTGCGTCCGCTATACTATGTAGCGGACGGCCCCGCAGATACACATATTATCGATCACTTTGTTATTTTTTGAACACTTGCCCTGCAGATAGACAGATATCCAACACTTGGTTTCCCACCGTTAAATCACATTGGTCAATAAAATCAATCGCATTCAATAAATTTTTTGGGTTAAAAAAGTGTTGTAACGTTACAATGTGAATTGGGGAACATCATCTCTCGCAGGAATTATGTTCCTTACACGGATTTACAATAAACCTAATAGCTCTAGGCCGGCCATTTATAATTTGCCAAGCAATCCTATACCTAAAGTCTTGTATGCATTCTTCGCTCCAGACAGTCTTCTTGAGGCTCTCAGACCGGCAAATGTAATCCATGTACATGCAGAGGAAGACGCCGCAGTCCGAGGAATTATGTTGCTTGGGCCTACTCCTTTAATCGGAAAATGAGGACCGGCCTGCGCGATACCTTCTCCCGACGCCTACCATTGACCAGGGCAGCAAAAAGATTCTGCGAGAACCATAATAAGCATTAAACATAGCTAGCAAAATAAGATTAATCAGTTTTATAATATGCAAGTTACAACAAGAAGGAAACAGGATCTTACCATGGCATCCAACTGGCCTATGCCTCGGTACATATCAATCACAGGCATCACGTCGGTATCGTCGTAGAGACTGTCGACGACTGAAACCGTGCTCTGTAATGGTTCGTAGCAAACCAAGTACCAGTGCGCATTCCCTAAAAAGGGGATTAGAAACACGTCGGCAACACTTGCGCTCACTGGACTATCCCTAGCAAGATATGCTTGTAGGTTAGGGGACGGTTTCCACTGGGCCATGCCTCTCCCCTTCCTTGCATTGCCCCAGTCGTGCCACTCTTGTACTAGGAGCTGATGGAAAAAAGCATCCAAGATAAACACGCGCAGACCGATGTCTGGATGCTCCCGACACCTTCGCCTCAGAATTTGCACGTAGTGCGAGATGACACCGCTGTCTAACCAAGATCCCGGCGCCAGCGAGGCGATCTCTGTCCAAGAGGCATTGTAATCCAAGCCCTCGGGGTGATCCACGTCATACGACGCTCCGTCTTGGGGGGCCCCGCTAAAATAACGGGCTCGGATTATATCGCATTTATGCGGCTTTAGGGGCCTGGCTGGATGCCCTTTCGGATATTGCCCTCGGGGGTCGATCGGGGGATATTGGCCTCCAATTCCTTCTTCGGCCGGCTGATATTCCCCTTCGGGGCCGCCAACTGGTCCCGCCCACGGGACAATGGGCAGTGCCTCGGAGAAACCGTAGTTTCCGAAAGGAAAGTCTTGCGTGACTTGAGAGAGGGGTTCCGGGAACAAATTGAAGGAGGGGCCGCTGTAATCGCCCCACGACGCTTGAGCCTGTCCCATCCCCGCTTCAGAGGTACCAACAACTCCCTGACTCACCCCTGAAGCCTGTCCAGAGGGATCACCGTATCCCTGGCTGACGCCCGTATAACCCATTCCCGGGCTTACTCCCGAAGACTGGCCCGATGCTTGGCGCAAAAAATTCCCGCAGCCTAAAGCCAATGTCGCAGCCTGTTGGCAAAGATCCTCGCCCATTGCGCTCACCAGATCCCTCCGCTCACTCAACTTCTGGAAGAATGCAAGCGAGGCATTAACCTACATCCAAAGAGATAAAAAATTAAGTAACTTCAATCAGACATTTATATTCAACTAATTTGGTTCAAGTCAGACTTGTTGGGCAACTTACGAGATTGTATGCCATACGCTCATCGATCTGACCCCTAGGCGCATACCTCTCCCCACGTTCAAAGTTTACAGGGGCTACTCTCCTCCGCGTGATGCGGTAGTACCACTCATCGTACTGATCGATGCTGATAACGGGGTCTGGCTCCGAGACGATGGCCGCCAGTGTGTCCTGCCAAGAAGTCCAAAGCTCTATTTCGGCCGCGCACAATTCGTACGCATTGGCGGTGCCAAACACTCCGACATCCGGTGGGTTCCTGTTAACCCTCATATCCGGGGCATCGACTGGCAAACCCTGCTCCAACTCAAAATGGCGCATTGCTCGGTCGGGCAGCTGCCACTCTGCGACCTCGAAATGGATCAGGGGTGTGCGCTGCAACCCGGAGAGCGTGAAGACGAACGACTCTCCCACCCGTCGCGCCAAACGTATGTACGGTGCCCAACGCATTTGGCCCGGAGATAGACGGTCGAACTCCCCTCGATAGTACGTAATGTTGTGATGGGGATCGACTCTCCTCTTGTAGTGGCTAGCCCTCCGGCTGTACTCCCAAGCACACAACCGAGGCCAGACTTTGTCGGTTCCATCCCTACGCGTTGGTGCACCGGGAGCAAGGTGTTCGTAAGACCACACCTGAGAACATCAAAAAATTATATTTATATCGTCGATTCAACAAAAATAAAACACAATAACGAAGACATGATTTATATGATATACCTGCAATAGCGAGAGACATGCACATATGGCTTTGGAGTTGGGCCTCGTTGCCTTGTGCAATGCTCGGTACAGATACGAAAGAACCGCTGCACCCCAGGCATAATCCCCAACCTCCGACAGGTTACCCAACAACGGTAAATATTTCACGCTGACCGTGTTCTTCGACGTCGTTGGGAATAAAATTGCTCCCATCACCCACAAGAGGAAGGCCTTTGTGTACACCACAAGCTCACGGCCCGTATAGTTTTCCGGCAAAACCCCGTAGGTATCTACCAACCACTTCAACTTTATACCACCAGTGCTAAATTGATCCTGGGGTATCGAAGTGAAGAAGTCTCGCGCTGTTCTCTTATTCGTTGCGTCTGACGGAGGAGCAATTACCGGCCGCCCCGTCACCGGCAACCCCAAGATGAACCCTACATCTTCTAGGGTAATCGTCATCTCTCCGATCGGGAAGTGAAACGTATTCGTTTCACTTCTCCACCTCTCAACAAGGGCACCTATCAAGGCCCGGTCAAGCTGTTGAAAGATCTGCCCATGCGTGAAAATCCCAAACCCAATTCCACGCAGTATGCTTTTCTGGGAATTGTTCAAGGTCCATCTCGTGAACTCGCGAGATACTTCTACGGTGGTGAGAAGTTCTCTTTCCTACGAATTATTAATAAATACAATTTGAGCAAAATGAACGGTAAAACAACGTTCGTAATAATAAGAAAGTTGATAAATAATGTATCTTACTCCACCATCCCATATGAGCGTACTGATATGGTTGGCTTGGTCGTATAACACGGATGGATCTTCTGGTCCAGGGATAAATTCCATTTTTTGCAACTGAAACTATGGAATCGGATTTTACAAACGCTAGCACATGAACAAATACATACATATATAAATCCTCATCACCGCTAGCACATGCTCAATGCATAATCAAAACCACGCATAAAACGCAATATTGATCACAACTATAGATTAGAAACATGTAAAGGATTGATTTTGTGAACTTACGTGATCTATTAGGGGGGGATTAAAGCTGCTCTTATGAAGAAATTGCGCAGATCTGCTTGCCAACGCCGCTGGGAATATTTGTGAGTAGGAAGAACACGGGGAGAAGAAGAGTGTAGAAGTTATAGGGGGACTTTCTTTTGGGTTTGAATATATATATTTGCTGTCCGCTGGACAATATACATTTGCCGTCCGCTATATAGTATCGCGGGTCTGTTCCTTGTCCGCTATATAGTATCGCGGACGCTAGACTTTTGGTAGTTTTCTCTACGTCCGCTATACTATGTAGCGGACGACACATCTTCTCTACGTCCGCTACATAGTATAGCGGACGGCCCCGCAGAATGTTTTTGGTTGTGTTCTCTACGTCCGCTACTTAGAATACCACTACTTAGTTTTTTCTTCTACACTTTGTTCCACCTCTCCAAAACTTCGTTTTTTCTACACTTTTTTCAGTTTTTAAAACTGAAAAAAAAAGAGGGAAAAAAAATTTGTCAAACGGGGCCTTAGTTTTTTCTTCTACACTTAGTTTTTTCTTCTACACTTACTTCCACCTCTCCAACACTTAGTTTTTTCTACACTTAGTCCAAACTGTCCGCTATATAGTATCGCGGATATACTTACCGCAGAAAATGGTTGGCACGGACCAGACATTTTTTTTCTGTTTTTAAAACTGAAAAAAAAAAGGGAAAATTTTTTTGTCAAACGGGGCCTTAGTTCCCGACCTTCCCGAACCCGGCCTAAGCGGAGGGCCCTTATATCCGCTATATATATAGAACTATACAATGTGGCGTAATGTAATAAATTGGAATAAATTGGCGCCCGTGATGCAGTTTTAATAAATTGAAATAAATTGGCCCGAAGACTTGTTTTAGCGACATAGTACGTTAATGCTATTTTAATAAACTGACGCCCAAAGACTTGTTTTAGCGACGGAATCAACAATCTCAATTTTTCCAAAAAATAATGTACAATTCATAATCAACGATCTCAATATATCAATATATCGAGGCAACAAAAAAAGGCACAATTAACCAAGAAAAAATTTGAAAACATAATAAACAAGAACATAAATATTTTTATTATAATAAACTATGGTTCACAAATGGGGTACGAAAGCTTTTCACAAGCGCTCCGTTCAAAGATTACAACTTGAAAATCCCACCACCCAAGGTGTTCGAACACTACAAAGTCCCCGAGTTCGAGGCCATGCTGGCGCACGAAGACGTTCCAACCCTCTGCGAATTCCTTTTTTTGGGATCGGCCGGGCTTCAGCTTGATTTCAACCTGCCATGCCCCCTTGCGGCTATATAATCTTGCACTATCATGAATTGTTGTAAATTGATTGGTAAATGCTTCCGGTATGTCCTACCAAACACAAAATACAAAAAATAGGTTAGTTTTGGTTAAGAAAAACAAAAGATCAAACTTTTAACACACGAAAATACAGAGAAAGAGAAAGAGAAAGGGGATAGCCTACAAGTTCATGCTCAAATCCCGGCATCATGACTTTGAAAAAGTGTTTGCCTACCAGGTGCAAGTTGCCAATATAATCGTAGGCGTAGGTGGTCTCCGATCCAGAAGCCATCGAGATCGTCGTTGAGGTGAGGACGGTGGTGTCGGCGGGGAGATGTGGGTGACCGGAGATGTGAGTCGCCGTAGATGGGGTAGCGGCTTTAGGTTAGATGTTCGAGAGAGGGGACGCCGTCCGCTACAATAATATAAATACCCCGATCTGATTAAATATTTATAGCAGGAGAGAGTTGACGCCATACAGATACCAGGGGACAGTTCTCGGGGCTCACGCCCGAGACTTTATAGGCGACCGAGGGGACAGGCCCTGACATGTGTCAGCCTAGAGATCGTCCGCCATACAGTATGGCGGACGCCTTTTTCCTGACACATGTCAGGAACAGAAAGGCGTCCGCGAGACAGTCTCGCGGACATGGGAGGAGGGCAAAAAGGTAAAACTCCCGTCCGCGAGACAGTATGGCGGACGGGGATCAGTTTTGGAAAAAGGCGCGATCTGGACCGTCCATCTTTCAGGATGGACGGTCAGATCGCGCTAGCAACTTAACTCCATTTGCTAGCGCTATCAATGGATCAGTTCCCATATATATATATATATATATATATATATATATATATATATATATATGGAGCTGATCCACTGCTAGCGCTAGCAACTTAACCTAAGTTGCTAGCGCGATCTGGCCGTCCAAGGGCGAGAATGGACGGCCAGATTGCGTGCCACAACAGCCAATTTTTTCACCGTTCGCTACATAAAGTAGCGGACGGGAAAAAAATTGTCCGCTACATTATGTAGCAGACGGCCCAACAACGCTAGCAATTTGCTATCGCTAGCAATTTGCTATCGCTAGCAGTGGATCAGCTTCCATATATATATATATATATATATATATATATATATATTTGAGAGCTGATCCATTACTCGCGCCGGTAACTTGGAATAAGTTGCTAGCGCGATCTGGCCGTCCAAGCATAATCTGTGGACGTCCAGATTTTTTTTTGCATGGTTTTCAAGTTCGTCTGCTACATAATGTAAATGACGATTTTTTTGACAAAAATACCCTCAAGTAGTATAGTACAGTGTTCATCCGCTACATTATGTGCGGACAAATAATGTGTTCTAACTTTTCTCTTTCTCTGAACACTTTTTTGTTTTTTCTCTCTCTTCCTCTCTCTCTCTCTCTCTCTCTCTCTCACACACACACACACACACACATCCTCATCTGCAGTTGGGTGATGCCAACATGCTCGGAGCAGTCATCTGTGAGACCCACGAGGCTGGTATGAGGGCAAAATCCCTGGCCAATTTGCAATTTAATTGGATACTTCCAGGATTTTTGATCTTCATGGGATGCATCTGCTTAAATTTCTCGCGAAAATTTCCACCAAGTATGAGCAACTTTACAATAAAGGTGCTGATGTCCCTGTTGCCATCACCGGCTTCAATCAAGTTCATAATTGATGTAGTGGGTAGTTAACTGAGGTGATCATTCTGAGAACTTGAGAACATATATGCATGTATGGATTAAGCTATCTTTCTATATTACTCCTGAGTTGCTACGAATTAGAGAGAAGAGGATGAGAGAGAAAACAACAGATTGCGTATTTTTGGAGCAGTGCAGTACAGTGCTCGTCCGCTACATTATATAGCAGACGAGTAGGGAGCAGCACTTTTTTCTCTTTCTATAGTACAATACAGCCTTTCTTTTCTCTCTCAAAATTCAAGTTAATCTCTCATAAAACAACAGTGTAAAATGTTGTAACTGTGTCGGTAGAAGATAAGGTATGTTTTCTATCTTTCTGGAGAGCTTTACATGCAAGATCCACCCACCCTCAGTATGAACTTAAAATGTCCCACTAGTTATCAATTATGTCTAATTTACATTCCCACAGCGCAAAAGGCACCTGCAATACCCAATTAACTGCCACCAGACCTCCCTGCAAATCAGTTCCGCTTTTCCAGTAGTCTCAAACGAGTAGAACCACTTTGCAGACAAAGAAGATATCTGCATAGGCTCAAAAAGTCAAAACCGATTCCAATGGGTACCCCGGTTGGGCTTGAGATGGCAAACACAAAAGCATAGGCTACGCAAGACAAGAGAGGGCTGTCCGGGATAACCCTGAGAAGAGCAATTTCCATTGCTATGACCTATATTTTAGAACCTACACTTTTATGCTTATTTACACATTATTCTGCTGTAAAAAAATTGCATTGGCCACAAAAATGAAGTAATTTTACTGTGCTCTTTAAAAAGAAGAGGGTCAAGGGCTTCGTTTGACAAAATTTTTTTTTTGGTTTTCAGTTTTTAAAGAGCAGTTTTTTAAAGAGCAGCTTAATTTTTTTTTTTATAAAAACAAGTGGGTGTTTGATAACCCCTTTTTTTTTGAGGTTTTTTTTTTTTGGTGTTTGGTAACCCTTTTTATTTTGACTTTTTTTTTGGTGGTTTGCGGTGGCGGTGGTGGGGCGTAGCGGTGGTGGCGGTGGTGGCTGGCGGCCGGAGGTGGCTGCCGGCAGTCACCGGCGGTGGTGGCCGGCGGCCGGAGGTGGCTGCCGGCAGTCACCGGCGGTGGTGGCCGGCGGCCGGAGGTGGCTGCCGGCAGTCTCCGGCGGTGGTCGCCGGCGGCCGGAGGTGGCTGCCGGCAGTCTCCGGCGGCCGGAGGTGGCTGCCGGTGGTCGCCGGCGGCCGGCAGTCTCCGGCGGTGGTCGCCTGAGGTGGCTGCCGGCGGTGGGAGGGTGGTGGTGGTGGTCGAAAAAAAAAAACCAAAAGTGAAAAAAAAAACCAGTTTTTGGAGTTTTTTTTTTACTCTGCAGTTTAAAAACTGGTTTTTTAAATTGAAAAAAAAATGGTTACCAAACGCTCTTTTTTTTCAGTTTTTAAAACTGAAAAAAAAAAGAGGAAAAAAAATTTTGTCTAACGGGACCTAAGTTTATATGTCAGCGAAACTTGGAGTCTTTTTATCCACTGACTTGATGTTAATCAATGAGCAAAATTAAAAATATAATTTAGGGGGATGATTGGGATGCCCGTTTGAAAGAAAAATTTGCAGTGACAGTGTGACACGTCTTCAGCAGTTCGCCTTCAAATAGGTCCCATGCAGGCATCCCAATCAACACTTGAATTTTCAGCTCTACCCAAGAAATATCCACGTCATAAGTTACCCATATTTCTATGCGTGGATGGAAGGACTAGTAAATGGCTCATAAACATATAAAATCAAAGGACTAAAAGCAAACAATTCAAAAAATGAGGACCACTTAAAGACTAAGCCCAAAAATAAAGGGCAAAAACTGCAATATCTCCTTAACGAGGCCATTGCACCTTACTGCAGAAGTATAGAACCACGCCTTTAAGATTTCCTCCCTTTTGTTTATCTGGTAGTCTTCAGTTTGATCTCTTGTTGTGAAGATCTCTAGGGTTTATCAATGAGGATGGGCAAGTTAAAGGCGATAAAGAACCTTGACTGCTGATCCTAATATCGATTTGGGATTCTTCGAGAATTTGCCTACTTTAGCGAGTGGCTTCGATTCCAGTGACTTCAGATTCTTAACGGCAGCTGGTGGCAAGGTATCCTATACAATTCCCTGTATTTCATAATTATTTTCCTCTGATAGAAAAAGTAAAGGAAAATATAATTATATTATTGAGCTCATTATTAAACCGAGTATAATTTTTGAGGCCTTTATTGGCAAGAGAAAGTTAGAGAGTCCGACAACAGGGAAAAGGTAATTCCCATAAAAAAAAACTTAGCTGCTACCCGGGGAAAGAATCTTTCTCCTACCCCCCTCATATAGCGACAATTAAAGTGTCACTGTATATTTCTAGTGACTTTTATTTAGTGACGTTAAAAAGAATGCTGTTAAGAATTGTCGTTAAAATGTTAGTAGAAAAGCCACTAAAAATATGTAGTGACTATTAATTATCACTATATACGGGTTGGAGGAAGATTCCTACAACTAGGGTGCAGCCAAAGTTTGTTCATTGCCATATCAATATATATCATATAACATCCCCTCAAACTCTAAGTTGGAGAACAAGCTTAAGTTTGGCGAATTGTCCGGAGCTGTGTCTTAATACTAGCTGCAGTGAGTGAGATCCATGTTGAGATGAATTATATGTATAGAGTCCAGTGGCGATGCAAAAACAGACAGGAGTCCCGGGGCGAATTTCGACTACCATCAAGGTCTCGGGACGAGGTCCGACAACTAAGAACAGAGCAGAAGTCCCGCGACTAAGAACAGGGTAGGAGTCTCGAGGCGTGGTCCGACGACTAAGAATAGAGCAGGAGTCCTATGGCGAAGTCCGACGACTAAGAACAGAGTAGATAGCGGCGCGTCGGTCGGCTCATGGTTTCAATAAAAGCAAAGATTACTAGAAAGCAATGGCAGAAAAAGAAAGACCAAAATTTTGAATTCAAGAAGAAGAGAAGAACAAGAAAAGAAACTAAGAAAACACGTGTAACGGCTTGGCGAACGGCAGATTTCTGTCCGGTGGAGTTTGCGGAAACACTTGAGAGTCTCTCAAACGGCTGATTGTAAGATTCTGATACCATGATAGTGGGAAGATAATTATATTACTGAGCTCATTATAAAACTGAGTACAATGAGGCATTTATTTAGGCAAGAGAAAACTATCTTATCAGAAATAGAAAAGAAAGTCGTACACAAGTTAGGAGAACTATAAAATATTCTAGTTATAGGAGAATAGGAAAAAGGTAATTGCCATATCAATAGATATCATCTAACAATAGAATTCTAACAACTAAACGGGTTGCATTTGACTTTTTGCAAACTTCCTAAGTTAGGTACATGTAAGTGTTGAATTCACTAATGTTTTTACCGTTAGGTGTCAAACTATACTTATTTCATTTGTGATTCTTATCTAAGATTAATTTGATGTTTACATCGTACTAAATCCATTTTAGGAATTTGCAAAACGTCTTAAGGATATTTGAGTTGAAATGATGTCTAGAGTGTATTTAATCTTTGTATTGCCTGCATTTCATTTCCTAGGTTCATTTTCGTTCCGCGTAAGGATATAGGTGTGCTACTAGCATGTGTGCTGTGCCGCCATAATATGTGTGCTACTAGTATGATTTGACTGCTGCTATTATCTTTGTTCTGAAATATTGCTGATCTTGGCACACAAAAGAAAGAATCCAAGTCTTGTTATTATATTATGGTTGGACGTGGAATCGGATGACTATTTCTTTTGCTAGAGCAATTCAGTCTTCACATACATTGCTTATGGGGATTGAATCTCTAACCCAACTCTCCCGAAAAGCGAGCTCGACTTTCTTCTGGAATCTGGATGCACAAATTAAATTGTGCACGGTGGGCAATGCAAGAAAGCTATATCTTGAAAGTAAATAACAACAATGACTACGAATAAATGAATTAGTAAATCTGAGGAGTTATGTTATCCAAAAGTGAAAAAAGAAAAGTAAGAAGCCGCATAACAAAGAAATCAGGTAAAGAGAAGCTTTTGAACCATCTTCATGTGCTTTGATTTTAGCACTTATCAAGAAAAAATGATATTGACTAGCATTTGTTGAGAACATCTCGACAAGTTTCATGTCTTTAGGATGAGATAGTTGGGCATTACCAAAGAATATAGGAGAATAGATGGAGGAACTGCATTTGTAAATGAAGTAATGATGAGTCATTTATTTATTGTGTTAAAAGTCCTTGCCAACCAGTTCAGAGCAGAATTGAGCTAGTCTACCATTCTAGGACAGAATGATGGTGCTGAACAGAGGAACCAAATTGAATCTGCTACTTACCATCCTGCTTAGGCACGTTCTTGTGGTTTTCTCGTACTGCATCTTAAGCTTGTTGCAGTGGCGTTCTCTAACTTTCCAGGTTGCTTTAAGGCATTTAATGAATGCCTGTGATGCCCCTGGCTGGCTATGGGTACTAAATGCCTCCTATATTATATTACATCTTTAACGATTGAAGTCTTGCAGTACTTGAAGAGGCGTTTTCTGAGGTAGCCATGCATGACTAAGTTATTTCAGTGAGCAAATCAGGAATTTTTCTAGTTGAACTTTCTGTAGCTTGAAACAAGGAACAATTTTAACTGGTATGTACTGAATATTAGAAAGTTCAATGTTGTAATATTGTTGGGGGAAAGGACGAATAAGCTCGTGTGCGTGATGTTACATGGACTTGGTGTCGGTGTCCGGATCGGGTACGTGTCCGAGTGTCGGACTCGCCTATTTTCGAAATTCTAGGATATGTGAACACCGTCCAAAAGTTGGACACAGGTACGGGGACACGGCTAAAAATTTTAAGATACACAAAATACTTTAAATGAGATTGAGTATTAAATATTTTTTTTATGGGTATATATAAATTTTACATAAATTATATATAATTATTATCTAAAATAAATAGATTCTTTCATTTTTTATTGAATAATATATATTTTATTTTGATTTAGATATTTTTTATACTTTTTTTTATAAGTTAATATCAAAAAGTTCGAAAAGAAAAAGAAAAAAACAAAGACTTACACAAGAACCATCACGCACGTGACCAGCTCCTGCAGAAGGTACTACTAAGGTTGTCAAAACTCAAAAAGCAGACAGAAGAGTCTTCTGAGAAGACCCACTGCCCACGTGACCAGCTCCTGCAGAAGGTACTCTCTCCCTCTCTTCTCTTCTTCTTCTTCTTCTCCTTCTTTTCTTCCTCTTCTTCTCTTCTTTCTCGGAGGTCGATGGCAATATCTTCTTCTCTTTTCTCTCGCATCAGAGATCTTCTTCTCCTCTCTCTCTTAAAAACCTTCACAGCTTCTTCTTTCTTCGATCCTTACCGTCACTCTCTGGACGGCTCTGGACGGAATGTCGACGTGGCGTATCCGTCCGGCAGATGACGGATCCGATACGGCTCCCATACCCGTGTCGGCGTCGAGTCGTGTCGACGCCGCCCCTTCACCCCAAAGTGAAGGGTCCATGTAACATACTGACTCTTGGTATGAGATTGGTCATATGAAAATTCGGTGGCTAGATGATGTAGGTTAGCTGTCTGAATCTAGTTAATGCTTCAAAAGTTCAGTTGAATCTAGTTAATGCTTCAAAAGTTCAGTTATCCAAAGCAAGCATACAGCAATTGATCAAAGTTTACAGCAGTTGATCAAAGTTTACAGCAGTCGGCGGCATGCCTACGAATTTTTTTCCGAAATGATGCAGTAAATTTTCCTGTCTTACAGCTCAAAGCATAGTAGATGAGTTGGACGCTATTGAAGCCAAAAGCAGTCATGTAAGATAATACAGATGAATGTTGCCATGTTCCTTAGTCTTTTAACAGGTGATGTAGTTGATTAGTCACTGAAATGTCAGAATGACACACTGGGACTGCTTTAGCTTTCATGTATTGTGTCTACACGTTTGATCTGAAAAATTAATTGCACAACCTGCTTCTGCTTGCAATACATTGCTTTGGTGATAGTGCTAGCCAAAAAAATATCACTCCTCTCTTGGTATTTTTCGTATCTGGCTTTACTAATCTTCAGATTATGTTCAACTGAGCAGTCTATATATATTGAGAAGTATTTTCGTCGGGTATTATCCTTGTATTTAATTTTGAGGTAGGATTTGCTCTTGCATTGTGATAGGCACCTCAAGCGAGCTCATTCCTTGGTAAAGCTGGCGTAGTTCTTGATACGCTTCGAAGCAGCATGATAAATCTGGGTTCCAGAGGGTATGGAATTACTATCCTTGCCTTTGAAGTCGCTAATACCATCGCTAAGGGTGCAAATTTGTTGCAAACTCTTTCTAAGGAAAATATTCGGTTCCTTAAAGAGGAGATTCTACATTCGGAAGGGGTACAGCAGTTAGTTTCTCAAGATGTAGAAGAGCTTCTATGTATTGCAGCTGCTGACAAAAGGTTATCCATGTCAAGATAATATACCTTTGAGTTGGCTTTTCTTGTTCACCTTGTGAGTCACATCATTTGCCATTTTGTCTTGATAACATGTTTCTGCCTGGTGTAGGAAAGAATTCGATGTATTCTCCCGGGAAGTAGTCAGATTTGGAAATATATGTAAAGATCCACAGTGGCACAACCTTGGACGTTTTTTCAAAAGGTGAGCTGAATACTTTGTATTTCATAAGAATTGGCCCGCCGCCATTCTCTTAGATGTCAAAATTAATGTTAAAGTTGTTTTAACACACCAGATTCGATTCGGACCTTATAGTCCATAGACAGTTTAGAGAAGAGGCAGAAAGGACAATGCAAGAATTGACCACTCTGGCGCAGCATACATCCGTAAGTTCCCTTTTTTTACAGCTTCTTATAACTGCTAAGTGAGTTTCTGCATGTTGTCTTCATCATCGGTGATTTTATAATAAGAAAGTGCTTTGCCTCTTCCCCATTACTTGGAAAAAGTGAGCCACCGGTTCAGTTACAAGATACAATCATTACCGCCTGGACAATTTGACATCCAACTCGTAATCGCAACGACCCAATTGCAAGAGTGAAGCTCTACCAACTGAGCTATATCCCCCCGAGCAAAGTGGAGCATGCATGAAGGAGTCAGTTGCCTCAGCCTTTCAAACATCCAATGCATGTTTCTAATGACCCTATTGCCATATATTGTTAGGATGAATGAATTCTTCAGTAGTTACATGCTATGCTGTTCAAACATTTTCTGTGTTTGTGTCGTCATGCCTTGTTGGTACATCTATGCCTCATTAAGTGGGACACCACTCTTTCCTCCAAACAATCATACATCCTTGAGATATCTTTGCTTCGGTGATTTGGGCATGTGGGTCTTATGGGCATTTAGAATAAGATATCTTATGGGCATTTCAAAATCATATGCCCATAAAATATCTTTGCTTCTGTGATTTGGGCATGTGGTGCATGGTTATATTGACCCTGTTAAATAAGCAATGGACCAGGGTCTGTGCTCTAGATATCTTTGTGTTTGTAACGGCATCTCTAAGGATCTGGTAAAATTGGTACACATGGTTTAACTTTGACACGTGATATTCGTTGGCCTTCCATCATACCCCGCGCCGGGGGGTGGGGGGTGGAGGTACACGTCATTTTTATTAAAGGCTCATCTAGTCATGGTGATTGAATAATTTTGGAATGCACAGCGTCATAAAAACCATTTCACATTTTAGAAGGATCTGCAACAGCCAGAGAATGGTGAATAAAGTACATATTTCATATTTCCTTGGGTACATTTGAGTTATCAACCTGATAGTTTCAAGGAAAATAAAGGAGGTGCAATTTTCACCATGTATGTACTTGTTGACATGACAATAAGATGCTTTACATGTGTAGGAATTGTATCACGAACTAAATGCTTTGGACAGATCTGTGCAACATTCCAGAAGAAAGCTCGAGGAAGTGGAGTCTCTGCTTCTCTCTCAAAGAGGTCAAACATAGATAGTTTCGTGTTGAGAAATTAATTTTACTAGACATTGTATTTGCGGTTGAATTGTTTTTTCAACTATCATTTATCATCATAGTTAATGGTGGTTGCCTGATGAATTAAGATAGACAACTCTCTGAGAAACCGTTGTTTGCTTGTCAAACTTTAAAGATATAAATTCAGAATTGGTTTTAGGCATGTCATGGTGAAACTTGAATTGCTCAATATGATACATGATATTGTATCAAGCTGATGCATTTGACAATCTTTAAGCAGGTGTTTTCCTATATTTTTTGTTGCTGGCTATTTGTTCTTTGCATATAGCCACATGTGATAGTCGGAACAGAATCACATTGTATGCCATAGAGGTGGCACAGCTGGATATATCTACATAAATAGCAAGTTGCTCAGCTTGTGCGTTGCACGAGGATACTTGGAGATTATTTTCTTATCTCAGTGTTATTTAAATGCTGGGGAATAATTGAGGCATAAGTATGTGACAGCTATGTGCTGTCTCAAAATAGAGGGGGTAGCATTAGTTGCATAAGTTCTTTGATGTACATTACATATTGAAAATGTATAGAATCTCATCTTTTCATGCGCAAGAATGCTCATGGATAAAACGGTCTATAGAAATATCAACTTTGTCATGAGAAATATATCCAATCAGTTCAAAAGAAGCTTCATCATGAAATTGATGTTTGCATTAATGTGGTATGGCCCGCCAGTCAAAGAAAGGGAGTAACCTACTTGCTTCCCTCCTGTACAGATCACAAGGCTGCCAAAGTTTTCGCCGTAGGAGATTTGGAGTAATTCATTATGTTGCCGAAAGTATAGAAAGCACAGTTTGCACTTGTTGGCAGTGACGATGCTTGCAGGATATTGTATTCTTTGAGAATAGTGATGTGTTCCTTAAACTTGAAAATAGTAATGAAGGAGTATCCATTTGTGACCAATATGGTAGAATTTGGACTTGGAGGCCTGTGAAACTAAGCGGGATTTTGAGCAAATGGTAACTTGACAAGGCATCAAGGCTTTGTTTTGGCAAGGTCTTGGCTCCGATTCTTCCGGCTTGCATTGGTCGCTCTTTATGTTGCTGCTATATGCACGTTAGTTTGTGCACTTGGTGGTGGTGCAACTTGATTTGTCCCTCCACGTGCAATGGGGGGCTTGCACGTGATGGAGAGTTTTAGGCATAATAACATCATTAAGCTTTTAGAGCAGGTGGTAACTTAACATTATGTACTTGTTTAAATTACATTTAGTAAGACCAAAAACTGAGTTTCTATTTTCTTGGTCATAATGGGTTGAATGACAGCGGTCTACTCTTCATGATTCGATTATTTCCAGAGGCATGTCATCTGCTCCTTTACTAGCTAACATAAGCATGTGTATTGGTAATGATATGACGATTTAATTATTGTTTTCTTTGTGCTATTTTTCATTTGCTACTTTTGGTTAGATATTTTAAATTAAAAAACCTTCTTTTTCTGTAATTGTAGGAGAGAGTCTCAAGAAATTACGAAGTGAGATAAAACATCGAAGAATAGTTGTAAGGAACTTGAAAAAGAAATCTCTTTGGTCTAAAAGTATGGATCAGGTACACAGCTGAATATCATATGCTATTACATGTTGGGTCCCAGATCATTATATCGATGCAATTTTCTTCGGAGCAGATCATTGTTCTGTGCTTTGTGCCTTTCCTCTTATAAATAATACTGAGCAGAAAATTGTTTTAAGTTTCATAGAGGTATCTTCACAAGCCATTGAAGAAACTGGAACAGGCGACTTAGTAAAGCGATGAGGATAAGTAATAGCAAAATCAACACGTTTATATTCTTTCAGGTTATGGAGAAGCTTGTTGACATTTTCATTCTCATACATCAAGCCATCTCGGAAGCATTTGGACACAATGGTAGGAGAAATTAACTCATTCAGTGTTCATGGAAAGATAGTAGACTTGAGATCTTTCAGGTTGACTGGACCAACAAACAGAGCGGGTTGATCTTGGTTGCCTTTCCGTTATGAAACTTTCAACGTTATTCAAGCATTTTCTCCATTGAGATCGTATCATAATATATTGTTCCATTTCCAAAAAGTATCAGTCACTGGTCTTATAAACCTTCTCAAAATCTGGATCCTTATTTTAGGCTAGAATACTTATTTTTTGAAGTGCGCGTCTGATTTTCCTCTCCTCTTGCATTACAGGTTTGACAGTGTCTGTCAATGATAAAATGGAAAGACTAGGTGTAGCTGGTCTTGCGTCGCACTATGCTAAGACAATCACCCAAATTGATGACATTGTATGTCCTCATCTTTGTTTTGGGTTCTTTTGTGGTCTGGGATTTGTTTTGGGTCAGCAGGCTGGTGGTTTGATGGTTTTTTTTGTTTCTTCACAATCTTTAATGTGGTTCATTTTTGAGTATTAGGTATTTCACGCTACTTCACTCCCTCCCAATATGAGGGACACGCTATATAATGGGTTGCCGTCTAGTGTCAAGACGGTTTTATGTTCGTGGGTTCGAAGAGCTGGTTATGCGGAAGAGGTATTTCCTCACTCTCTGTTACAGTTTCCTGTACTGCCTGCTGCTTTGGACTTCATTAGTTAATGTTGCTTTGGGTGTAATAACCTACCATAGTTGCTCCTCTTTTTTTTTTTTTTCCCTCTGTAATGCGTAAGATTGCAATTGTTGTTGTCTGCTAAATCTTTTCCTTCATGAGTCGATTCTAAGTGCGTAGGGTTGCTGTTTGCAGCTGACAGTCCCTCAAATCAAAGTTGAGATGGAAGTAACTCTCCAGTGGCTCGTTCCAGTAGCTAAAAATACTATCATGTACAGTGAACTATTTCTGCTCTCTCACTGTTCTTTTTTTTTTTTTGTCCTTGCTGTGTCCACTTTAAAAAGTTAAGCGTAATTTTCATCGCGAGTCTCTAAGCAAGTGTAATTCTGTCATGTTCCTGTTGCTGCTGCATTCTCATTTAAAATTTTCTCCATTGGCCTCTATGCTACGAACCAAAACTGGCCCTTTAAAGTTGATGCCAAACTAAAACCACCTACCATCTAGTGTTGCCACGGTCTAATCCTTACTGTATCGACTTTTCATGTAATCATCAATATTTCTAATTTTTGGTGGCAATCTGGACAGAGCGCATCAAGGCATCGGATCGATTGGAGAGTGGGCAAACACTGGGTAAGTCGAGCATTCATCATCTTTATCAATATGTAGATTGTGCAAGATTCATATAATGACTAGAAGATCATTCAGCGTGCCTTTCCTGTTTCACAGTAAAGACTTCGGTAAGATGACGGGCACGCATAGTAGCCTGATTCGCCTCCAGACCCTCTATCATGCAGATAAGCAGAAGATGGATATGTGTATCTTGGAACTATTGATGTTGCTTCACCGTCTGATAGGAAGAGTGAGATTCGGAGATATAACAATTAAATCTCCAACCCAAAGAGGATAGGTAATTGTTGGCAGATCCTGGCATAAGCAAAAGCCAAGAATTTGCGAGAAAGGGAGCACGAAGGAGGAGCACTGGGAGCTACCCTTTACGGTAACAAATGCTGCAGTACCACACCACAAAAGATATGCTCACAAAAATTGTAACAAAGTGCTTATAGTTGCAAAAGCTCGAGGCTCCACGATTCATTTGTTTTTATTGTCTGCCTTTTTTTTTTTTTTTTTAAGCATTGGACAAAAGGTCCACCAATCACAACAGTAATAAGTACACAAAAAGAAAGTAATAAAACGCCAGAGCAGCCAAAAAATAAATGGTTTCAACACCAAATTACATCCGGCTGTATAAGCTTTTTTTTACTAGAGGTGGTGTTCTTGGCCCGGTGAATATCGCTTATTCCGAATACTTTTGAATACTACCTACATAAAGACTTAGCGTGAAGAAATGACGGGGTTGAAGTTATAATCTCCAAACTTGTTGGTTCCTATAGCAAAACTTGGTAGTTCGATTGCATACCTTTAGATGCGTGGCAAATACAGCAAAATTACTAAGTATACAATTTTTTATGGTTTAATTACTCACGGCACCCCTGAAGTTTACCTTAAAATACACACGGACCTTCCTATCTTTGAAAATTACATTCCGTTACATTTTTTTTATTTTTCATTTAACGGGGTTAACAGAATTAATAAAAAGACACTAATACCCTTCATGAAAAAACAAATTTATCCAACCCACCCACCCATTCCTCCTACCGCCGGCACACCAAAAAATCCCGATGCAATGGAAATTTATTTTCCTTTTCGTAAAGCTCACGGCGTTACCAGCGAGGTTCTGCTTCAAACTTGATAAATCTCCCTACCAACCTTTGTGCCTTCAACAGAACCCATGGCGTCTTCACTCGCAAAACCAGCTGCACTTCTTCCCTTCCACTCTCGTCTCTCTGAATTCCCTCTCATTGGCTCCAGCTCCATTCGCCCCACAACCAAAGACCCTCACTTCTCTCATTTCGATGTGACGATAAAGCGCACCAAAAATGCACCTATTGTTCCTAAAATCAGCGCTCTCAGCTCTCCTGGTACGTATTTCACTAGTAGCAAAAACCCATTCCAACGTTCTCAGTAAAATATCTTGAGGGCATCGCAAATTTACACGTTGTTGTTGTTGTTGTTGTTTGTCTGCTTGTAGATTACATCCCAAATGCCAAATTTTACAAAGTGGAAGCCATTTTGAGGCAACGCTGCCGTCACTGAGCGAACGACAGGTTTGCGGTGGCGATTGACTTCTCCGGCCACAAAGAGACACCGAACGAAGAGCCGTCGTCATCCAGGCGACGATCGATTCTTTCGGCCACGACAATACGCTGAATGAGGAGTCGTCGTCATCGAGCGGGTTCTAGATTCGGCTCTGTAAATGGTGTTTTCGCGATGAATCTCTCATCGGGAATTTAGCTTGGGTTGTGTACTTTAGGGAATTGATTTGTGAGGAGATTACATCGAAAATAAGGTTTCCTTTGTTGCTTCTATCCTCTTTCCTCCCACGAACTTCTCTGTACGTATGTGCCTGTGTGTAAGTGGGCAGTGGATGGCCGCCGGCAGTGATGGCGGATGTCATCAATGGCGGGCTAGCTTGCTTTTTCTGGTGAGAGAGGAGGAAGTCAAAAGGGTATTTTTGGGATATCGTAATAAATCAATATTGCCCTAATATTTTCTAACGGTACCCTAACGAAAATGAGTCCTATGCAACACAATGACAAACTAGAGGGGGCGGAGAGTGATAAAAATACTTAGGCGTAGCCGAGTGTAATTTAGGACAAACCTCAGGTGCCGTGTGTAATTTTTTTTTTTTTATTGTTTTTGTCAAAACGATAAACTAGTTTCTTAAGTAATACCCTGTCGCTAGTACTGCCTGTCAAATCGTAAATGCTGGAAAAGAGAGTATTGGTGATTTTCACTTTCCTTCTAGCAGCAATTTTATGTTACCTTGGGTACAGGAATCAGATTGGTTATGATGGGGGTGGCCCAATGTCGTAACAGGCTTCGGGCGGACACCCATCTCGCATGTTTGGTGCGAGCGTCGACCACTCATCCCGTCCCATTAACTGCCTGAAGGATCGTACATTGATCATGTGCCCAGGCCCAGCACCTTATGGTACCTGTGTCTTGATGATGTTCTTCTGAACTTTCGTCGTGGGAATCAGTAGATGGCTCTGCCAAACAGAATTCGCATCAACTTCAGTGTTGTTCCATTTAGAAGCAGAAGTCAGAGATACAATTCCGGGCTGATCTATTCATCATAGATTATTGTGTTGATTTGAGCAGGGCTAACCCATCAATTGCGGCCATTTACTCTGCCAAAGTCGGTTATAAAACGACAAGCTATCTTACGAGGTTCGTCAACATTGTCACGTTGTTGGAGTAGGAATGTGATAACGGTCAGGCAACTTAAGATATATCAGCGCGATCTTGTTGTCTATCTATCTATCGTGGATGGACGGATTTTTTACTTAAATGTCCCCAAGGGATTTAATGATTTTGTGGGAAGCACATGCAAATTGGGGGAGGGGGAATAGTGTGATGAATTTCTCCGTTCTCTACATAATGTAGTGGACGATGAAAGTTTAGTCCATTTATATTCAATGGATGGACGATCAAAAAAAGTTGACAACTTAAGTTAAGTTATTAGCGTTAACAATTGATTCGCTTCCATTGAAATATGACGACATTAAATCCTAACCTTCGGCCTAAAATTTACCGATACAAAAAACTTGCCTCTTCTTTCCTCTGCACTTAGCTAATTGGTTTCTCTTTTACAACTTCTTCTTCTCTTTTTTTCACTTATATTGTTATTATGGAGTAATTTTTCTTTTCTTTTTTTTTTTTTTTTGCGTGACAAAGAACTCTTCCAAGTCTCAACCACCTTCCTCGTCCTACACATGGCCACAGAAAAAGATGAGAGCAGAGGAGTCCCACAATCCAGAGCATTGATGTGATCAAAACCGATGACTTCTATAGACTACAAGTTGCCGAATTCATGTAATCGGGATTAGGCCATGGACTCTGAACCTTAGATAAGAAGCAGGCACAGTACAGACCAAATCCAAGACAAGTTGCCTAAGCAAGTTCAGTGCACCTCTTCCCATTTGACTCGTTGAGCTTTGTCAATAATCGAGTTGCCCACTACCTCATGACAATAGCAAGAAAGACAAACCCTTTCTCGAACAGTAAAGGGTTGAGTCTCTTTACGGCCGAAATCCACCTAAGCTGTCGTTGGTCAAGCATAGTTGAAGCTTGCACCATTTTTATTTTCGAGTTCAAAAATCTGAAAGGGTGACTTTAATTATTCAAACAAATAACCTATAGAATGTCAAAGAAAAATATATACTTAATATGAGTAAGTCACTCAAAAGACTAATAAAGATGTATTAAAGAATTTATGTTTATGAGTTTACGAAGAAAAGTTTCATTTATTATAGTCCAGTGTGCTTCAAAATTATATGATTTAACTCGATCACTTTGGAATGAGTCTGAATTGGCAAGATGTTTGTTAAATTCGTTTTCTTTGGTACCTTAAAGATGTATTAATGACACTATTTGACATGTCAAAGAGTGTCAATTTAATAAAAATAAGATCTAAATTAGTCTTATCCTAAACTTTCTGTCCGTACCATAAAAAATATAATATAAAAAGGTTGTAATCATCTATTGATGAAATCACAGATAAGGTTGTACGACGAGTCAAGCTTTTAGTCAAGCTTGGGGTTATTTTAACTTTTATTTATCTACTTTTTACATAACAAGCAAGTAATATACATTGACATTTTTTTAAAGAAAATTATGTTATGACTTATTTTAAAATTTAAAAATAAATCTGGAACAACCTTCTAACAAACGAACAAACAAATAATGATCCGCCAATTTCTAGTAATACTAGGGCTTTTAACTTCGACTGTATAACCCCAGGGTAGTGAAAGTGACAAAAGACTTCGATGAATGATCTCGAGATCCTGAGCAAAGATGGATAATAGAAAATGGAATTATCGAAAATAGAAGCTTGAGAAAAATAATATAGAAGAAGAGAAAAGTTGATAATGCTACTGTAGGTCATCTTTATCCATTGTACAGATCAAATCATTGAGGTTGAACTTGAAGCATGGACCAGTGAGAGAGACATTTATTGGGCCTGGAAAACCAGCTGGACCTTCGCATGACTCCGTGGGAGACCAAAACAAAAGAACATACGAATACGCGTACAGTAAGCGTACTAATAATCTAGTAGAAGTTTTATGTTTTTTTCTCAAAAATTCTTACGAATTATAATCTTAACTGGTTTCATTGGAAAGCTGAAAAGAATGATGTCCAAAATAAAATCCATCTTTTGTTAAACGTAAACAAATAAATCTTAACTGAAATACAGTACGATACAGTTTTAAATCAGTTTTTTTTTTGAAAAGGAATAAGAACTCTATCATTGATACGAAATCGAGATACACTGATCGTCATACAGTAGAAGAAAAACAACTAGCACAAACACAAGACACCTATACAGGCCAACTATACAAGATAATAGACACTATCCAAGCCCTAGGGAGAGCCCCCGCCCAGAACACATCTATGGAGGCCGAAAAAGTGACACATCTACCTGAGAGAGCAAAATAGCCTGATCCGGGCTGCAATCCACTCGGTAGAGACCGGCAGACAGTACCGTCCTGCAAAACAAGTTAGTCTTCGAGCATAGGCCAAAAACACCTTACTCCCCCCCGCTGATGGAGCAACAATGTACACCCTCCATCTTGTAAAAACAAATCAAAAAGCGCGGGGGAACTCGTTGAAGAGAGGTAAGCCTTCCCTGACAACTGTGCCATCAAAGATAAATCATTAGTAACCAAGTGGATATCAAAAAAATCATGAGACAGAGCCCAGAAAAAAAGTATAAGTAAGAGCAATGACAGCAGCAAGCGAATAATCAATACAAGTAACATTGGTATGGAAGCAGTGGATCATACAGGGTCTCGGGTGGCGTCGTTTGCTTGTTTAAAATCAGTGTTATACATATTTACGTACTTCAATAATTTTCTCGTTTAGTTGAATATTGACGTTAATCGATAAAATTCTTTTATTATTTTTCTAAGCTTCTAAATCACTCACAACCTAAACGGAGCATTAGCTCCTCGAGACAAAAAGGATATGAAAAGTTTGTGCATAAGATATGGACAAGAATCACTCGGTTCGTGGCACAAAACTTCGTTCTTGTCTGATGACTTCAAATTTTTTGGACCGATAACTCAAAATTTTACCCACTGCTCTCCAAATTTATGAGCACTGCATTGTTAGAATAGAGCTGTTTACGAACTAAGTTCGTGTCGAATAAAGGTTCGTTCAAACTCGTTCATTTAGTTTCAGGGCGTGTTCATGTTCGTTTAATCTTCAATATTTTGTTTGAACTCGGTTCCCAGTTCGTTTCACAAAACTCACGTTTGATAGTTTAATTATACGAACTGAACTCGAACTTGAAAACTCGTGTTCTGTTCAAAACAATTATTTTCAAGTTAGAACAACATATTTATTGATCAAATTGTCTAACTGATTTTAAAGCGTCATATTTAAACATAATTTATACTAAACTAAAGTATACATAAGTTACATGACTTTTGGATTATAAACATGTGATGCCAAGGAAAGTGAGTTTGCAATTGACATGGAGGTGCTACAAGGAATGCAGTCCGAGTCAGATGCTAAGTATGATGATGTGAGACACAGCAAGGATGAGGCAAGGGCAGAGACCAAGGGCTTTCCAAACAGAGCCTGAGGGTGACAGTGCTGTGAGGGCGATGACGCAGGGTGAGTACACGACGACAGTCACAGTCTGATACTTAGGTCCAGAGTAAAGGTTCGGTATGTTTCTCTTTTTAGGATTCTAGAGTGAGAAAGTGAGAAGTTTGAGAATGTCCAACTGTCAGAAAATGTCCAAGCCTTCTAAATGAATTCTCAAGACCTCTATTTATAGAGATTGAGATGCTGATGTCACAATTGACACATGGCACTCCCCGGGAGTGACACGTCACCTGGGGTCCACAGGTGTCTATGCCCACGGACTGTCGGATCGTATATTCACCTAGCCTGCTCCTCACAGCGTCGCTCTGTCTGTCTGGAAAGACTGGCTCTCACAGCGTCAGTGTGGGCAGAGAACCCCCTTGATCTAGCCACCAGTCCAAGCCCTTACAGAGTCCCACAGGCCTGACAGCGGTGGGGAAGACCCGACGCCCAACTTCCAGGCAGACTAGGCGCGATGCCTTCCGAAGATCTGCTCCCGTCTCGGAATGACCCCGAGGTCATAGTCCGTAGGGGTGCCAACGCAAGCCCCCAGTGCTGGAGCAAGTAGGCCAGTCACGAAGACACCCTAATGGAGATAGTGTCCCGGAGGAATCGCCTATCCCGCTACGAGGGGTCCTCATGCCGGAGCACTAAGAACGGAGCCCCCCAGGGGTCCTCGTGCCGGAGCACTACGAGCAGATCCCCATGGTATGAAGACGGCGATGGATTTGTGGCAACGAGCCCATCCCGCTACGAGGGGTCCTCGTGCTGGAGCACTATGAGCGGAGCCCCCCAGAATGAAGACGACGATGGCTTCGTGGTAACGAGCCCATCCCGCTGCGAGGGGTCCTCGTGCTGGAGTACTACGAACGGAGCTCCCCGGAATGAAGACTGCGATGGCTTTGTGATAATGAGCCCATCCAGCTGGGAGGGGTCCTCGTGTCGGAGCACTTCGAATGGAGCCCCCCGAAATGAAGACGACGATGGCTTTGTGATAACAAGCACATCCCGCTGCGAGGGATCCTTGTGTCAGAGCACCACGAACGGAGGCCCCCGAAATGAAGACGGCGATGGCTTTGTGATAACGAGCCCATCTCGCTGCGAGGGGTCCTCGCGCATGAGCACTACGAACGGAGCCCCCCAGAATAAAAGATGACAATGGCTTTATGGTAACGAGCTTATCCCGCTGCGAGGGGTCCTCGTGCTGGAGCACTACGGACGGAGTCCCCCAGAATGAAGACGGTGATGGCTTTGTGGTAACGAGCCCATCCCGCTGCAAGGGGTTCTCGTGCCAGAGAAGCACTACGAACGGAGCCCCCTCATAATGTTGCACACTCCGGAGTGTGGGTTGGATCATGTTCCACGTCCATGGCGAGGGCGCATGGTATGGTGAATGATAATGTTGCCTGGAGGCATGTAACATGATTGTGGCGCATGGGCGCGATGAAGTGCGTATGGTGCCGAGAGCATGACATTGTGACAGAGAGCCTAGGGGCATGATTGTATCCGCGGCGCATGACGCGGCGGAGTGAGTAAGGTGCCGGGGGCACGATAACGTGATAAGGAGCCAGGGGGCGTGACTGTATCAGTGGCGCGGCGCATGACCCAGCAGAGTGAGTGAGGTGCCGGGGGCATGGTAATGTGACAAGGAGCCAAGGGGTACGACTGTATTAGTGGCGGGCGCATGGCGCGGCGGAGTATTGGAGTGTGACCCTTGAACACCGGTGACGGGGGTCGCGGAGTGACGTCAGGCGACGGGAGCCGCGGAGTGACGTTCGGTCCCTTGAAAAGTAGTGAAAATGGTAAGTATGGAAGGCAAAGGCCAACCCTTTGGGGGAAGGCAAAGGCCAACGCTTGGGGGGAAGGCAAAGGCCAACCCTTGGGAGATGCCAAGGCCAACCCCAGATGAAGGGCAAGGCCGAGGCCGACCCCAAGGGGAAGGCCAAGGCCGACTTCCTTCGGTAAGTGTCAAGGTGCGCCGATGGGCGACATGCGATGTGCGACGGTCGGAGCGTGATGAGCAGTCGCGCAAGGATGAGTTTCTTGGTGACGAAGTCACGTAGAAAAAGTGAGAAGTGCACGTGACTTGAGCATGCACGTTTTGACCGGTTGGAAGCGTTGAATATTGCTTGTTACTTGTGCGGATGTGTGATGCAGAATTAAACCCCCAGTGGGCCTTTGGGTGCGACCAAAATAGGTTGGGAACAACATGTTATAATTAATTTGTAATTCAGACAAATCATTCACGAACACCTTTATGAACACTTTAAAATATTCATGCTCAGCTTGTTTAATAAATGAGTTTTAAAATTTTGTTCATATATTATACAAGTGAACCTGAACAATTTTTTTGAAAAATAAATTACGAACAGTGTATGAATACCTCGTTTCATTTACGGCCTTAGTTAGAACTACAAATTCGGTGAATTCTTTTGCCGTAGACTTTGTTAGTCAACATGCCGACTAAAATATTATTGATCCAAACGGAAAAATCTAGCTTGGGAAATGATTTTTTGGTCAAACATTGAATGCAAATCCAGCTAGCTTGGTAGGTCACCCCAACCTTAACGGCCGCAAAAGTCGATTGTCCCCGAAGCTGGTGGCCGACCTTGATAACAGCCCATGAGATATATTAGGAAAATGTTGTTTTTGCTTCCTTTCTCGCCTTTTTTCCGTGTGATAATTATCGTTGAAAATATATGCTAATGACAAGTATTAATGCTTTAGGGTTAGACAATAGAGTGAATTAACATTTAAAAATATTTTCTTCGATGTTGGCAGATTTTTATTCACAAACGTGACAATTTTGTTGCTTACATCATAGTTGTCACTGCTTTAGGCCTTCGTTAAGTTGTTGTAGAGTCCCTATGACTAGTAAATTCTTACTTAAAGGAAATTGGTTAAAGCACTTTGTCTTCTTTCTTACTATGCTTATCGCTTCCCTCCACTTTATCTCTGTAGTTATCAAAGGTGATGAAAGTAATATACTGAGGTTAAAATGTAAGATATGTTATCTTTTAGCTTAATAGTTACTTAATTTATGATTTACTAAAAATTTAGCCTTTGTCAGTGGTTTAACTTCATTGCAGTGTTTATCACAAAGAAATTCTCGACTTCCCGTAAGTTTCTACTTTGTCTTTTTATTTTTTAAGAGCATGCTCTATCTTTTTCGTCATTCATTCGAGGGGTGTGTGTGTTTTGGGGGCATGGGGTGGGCTAGCCATTGTTTGCGCAAGGTACTTTTGCTTTATCAAAGTGGGCATGCTGGATCAAGTGCAAGAAACATTTCTCAGGTTTTCTGTGTGCTGCAGCACATAAAAAATTGTTGACTTTCTATTTTAGTGCCTTAATCGTAGTTGAGGTTCTCAAATCTCAACTCGATAATTAAAAGAGGCAGGCCTTATTTGATCACCGACAATTACGCGCAAACTACGGAAAAGGCGGTTCAAACATGTGCACCTCCCCTGCTTCCAAACCATTTTTGACTTTGCCGCACGCAAGCACATACAATACATACAACCATAGAAAAATCTCTTGTTACTCCTCCTGTTAAGCTCGGATACTATATGGCGTTAGCTCTTAATCCCAGCTAATAGCCTACACACAAAAAGTATGCTGCATAACCCTTAAGTCCTAACTAGATCTGTTATTCTTTTAATTGACTCCATCGTCTACCATATTACGAGACATACAGTAATTTTCCGTCCGTGCGAATATCCCACGCAATAAGACGCACGGTAACGAGAAGCCAAGCAATACTGTAATGGTCCCAAGTACGGAGTTGTTATGATTTCATCCCGGTGACTAGGCATCTACAGGTTAAGACGCTTCCCGACAGTAAAGAGTGAGGTTTCAACTTTGTGAACACCACACCGACCATCAGAATGAATGCCAAAGAGATGAGTCAGCGCCAAAGCAGATCCCAAAAGAAGGGATAAGGCAAAGGAGTCTTAACTCCCCACACGCGTTAACCATGGTTCAACTATCACCCCCAACCTTATCCCCCTTTTTATATATACCACCATTATTCCTCACTTCTCAGCATAAATCCCTTCAGCTTTCAACCCAAATTCTCCGCATTCATTCCTCCAATCCCAATCCGAACATGGCGACCGTACCTTCTTCGCTTTCCTTTTCAGCTCAGTTCCTCAGTGGCCCGAAGTTGTCCGCTGCGACGCCGGGGAGTGTCAGCTTCCGTCCGTCTCCTCGGATTTCCGCCGCTTACGCCACGGCGGAGAGGGGCACCGGCTCGCGCATTGGCACCTCGCAGGCGTCGCTGTACGAGGTTCTGGGGATCCAGGTGGGCGCCACGTGCCAGGACGTCAAGTCCGCGTACCGGAGGCTGGCGCGCGTCTTGCACCCGGACGTGGCGGCCTCCGGCGGCCAGGGCGACGAGTTCATGAAGATCCACGCGGCGTACTCGACGCTCTCAGATCCCGAGAAGCGGGCCGACTACGACCGGAAGCTGTTCCGGCTGCAGCGGCCGGCGAGCTCCTCGTTCGCAATGTCCGCGGCTCCGGCTTCCGAGGCTTCGCGATTTTCCGGCTACACTCGCAGGACCTGGGAGACCGACCAGTGCTGGTAGTTAAAATCCGGAGTTTGACACCTCGAATAGCGCCATCTATATATGGATTTGCGAAATTATACGTAGCTGACTTAGCGATTACTAATGGAAGGGGGGGACACAGATCCTTTAGATGGAGATATCAGGTTGCTCTGCTCTGGTAGCAGACGAATCGTGTACATGTGTAAAAAGCAAATTAAGTTAGGGATCATTAATGAAGTTTTCTCGGGAGTCTGGGATTTTAAGACCAAACAGCCATCACCATGTGATTTGTGTCATTTTAGAGACGCTCGTATTCTGTTCATCTCCTTGCTCTGTCCCTCAAAGAATTGTTCAGTCACTGTGTGCATTGCCTCTGGACAATAAGTACGAAGACCAGAACTAAAAATTAAAGAGAGAAAATTGAGAAAGACGTCCAAGATAAATGAGATTACGGATCACAACATGTGTGTGGTCGTTCTTTAGTTTTCTCCAGACATTTTGTTGCTTTTGCTACAAACAAGTGATGCTGTCAAATTGTGATGGTAGCACAAGTCAGTCAGTTGATGTGATGTGGCCAAGACCAATTATCAAATGCTCCGAAACCTGCTTATGCAGTACCAACAGTCTATCAATAAGATTCGTTTCCCGAATATTTATTTTTGCTCAATATTGCCTCTTCTTGGGTTCTAATATTCTTTTTTTGCTAATTACAATGGAATGGCATTGGAAACATTAGCCGCGTGGCGTTATCCACCGGAACTATTTGCTTATAAATGTTTTTAGCAATAATCCTAACAATATTATTTTAGCATCGCTAATTCAAAATAACTTATTGTATTTAGTGACCACCATATGTTGCTACATTTATAGATGGAGATTCTTTGTAAGACCTAAATTGTAGCAAAAAAATTGTTCTTATGGAATTCAATCTTGTGTTCGTGTTGCTTTTCTTTTTTGACTTTGAATGTCGGGTGTTGCTAAGGGTGAGCACGGTTTGGTTAATTCGGTTTGGAAGCTAAATACCAAATCGAACCGACTAACTTCTGATGCCTAGGAAAAGTGAGTTCGCAGTCGACGTGAAGGTGCCACAAGCAATGCAGTCCGAGTTAGATGTCAAGTGTGATGATGTGGGACACAACAAGGGCGGATCAAGGGCTTCCCAGACAGCCTAAGGGTGGCAGTGCTGCGAGGGCGATGACACATGGTGAATACACGACGACAGTCACAGTCTGATGCTTAGGTCCAGATATGTTTCTCTCTCCAGGATTCTAGAGTGAAAAAGTGAAAGTGTTCTGAAAAATGTCCAACCCTAATGAATTCTCAAGACCTCTGTAATCACGTAACGCGTGACGCTCCCTGAGAGTGACACGTCACCCAAGGGTCCACAGCTGCCAGTGCTCTACGGACTGTCTAATAGCATATTCACCTGCCCCGCCCGCCCCGCACAGCGTCGCTCTGTCTGTGTGGAAAGACTGGCTCCCACAAAGTCGGTGTGGCCAGAGAACCCTCTTGATCTAGCCACAAATCTAAGCCCTTGCAGAGTCCCACAGGCCTGACAACGGTAGGGAAGACCCCATGCCCAGTTGCTAGGTGGACTAGGTGCAATGCCCTCTGAAGACCTGCTCCCGTCTCGGAGTGACCCAGGGGTCATAGGCCCCAGGGGTGCCGACGCGAGCCCCCTGTGCCGGAGCACGTAGGCCAGTCACGAAGGCACCTTGATGGAGATAGTGTCCCGAAAGAGTTGCCTGTCCCGCTGCGAAGGGTCCTCGTGCCGGAGCACTACGAGCGGAGCCCCCCGGAATGAAGATGACGATGGCTTTGAGGTTGTGAGCCCATCCCGTGGCGGCGATGACTATAAGGCTGTGAGTCCATCCCGCTGCGAGGGGTCCTCGTGCCGGAGCCCCCGTGATTGTGACGGCGATGGCTTTAAGGTTGTGAGCCCATCCCCTAGCGGTGATGACTATAAGGTTATGAGTCCATCTCACTGCGAGGGATCCTCGTGCTAAATCCCCCCATGATTGTGAAGGCGATGGCTTTAAAGTTGTGCGCCCATCCCGTGGCGATGATGACTATAAGGTTGTGAGTCTATCCCGCTGTGAGGGGTCCTCTTGCCGGAGCCCTCCGTGATTGTGACGGCGATGGCTTTAAGGTTGTGAGCCTATCCTGTGGCGACGATGATTATAAGGTTGTGAGTATATCCCATTACGAGGGCTGTGATTATGATGGCGATGGCTTTAAGGTTGTGAGCCCATCCTGTGGTAGCGATGACTATAAGGCTGTGAGTCTATCTCACTACGAGGGCCGGAGCACCCCGTGATTGTGACGGCGATGGCTTTAAGGTTGTGAGCCTATCCCATGATGGCGATGACTATAAGGTTGTGAGTCCATCCTACTGCGAGGGCTGGAGCACCCCATGATTGTGACGGGAATGGCTTTAAGGTTGTGAGCCCATCCCCTGGTGGCGATGACTATAAGGTTGTGAGTCCATCCCGTTGTGAGGGCCCCCCCCTTGATTGTGATGGCGATGGCTTTAAGGTTGTGAGCCCATCCTGTGGTAGCGATGACTATAAGGCTGTGAGTCTATCTCACTGCGAGGGCCGGAGCGCCCCGTGATTGTGATGGCGATGGCTTTAAGGTTGTGAGCCTATCCCGTGATGGCGATGACTATAAGGTTGTGAGTCCATCCCGGTGCGAGGGCTGGAGCACCCCATGATTGTGACGGGGATGGCTTTAAGGTTATGATCCCCATCCCCTGGCGGTGATGACTATAAGGTTGTGAGTCCATCCCGGTGCGAGGGCCGGAGCCCCCCATGATTGTGACTGCGATGGCTTCAAGGTTGTGAGCCCATCCCGTAAGCATGTAACAGATTGTGACGCATGGGCGCGGTGCCTACAGCATGAGACATTGATTGTGACGCATGGGCGCAGCGACGACTATCGCGAGACCATACCTGGTGCCGGGGTCACATGTCATGAAAGTGGCGCATGGGGGCGACGACGAACGTCGTGGAGCAATACTTGGTGCCGGGGGCACGTATCATGAGAATGGCCTAAGGGCGCAGTGATGAACGTCGCAGAACAATATTTGGTGTCGGGGCACGTATCATGACAATGGCGCACGGGCGCAGGCGACGAACGTCGCTGGGATATACTTGGTGCAGGGGCACATGTTACGAAAGTGGCATATTGGTGCGGCGACGAACGTCGCGAAGACAATACCTGGTGCTGGGGCACATGTCATGGAAGTGACGCATGGGCACGACTACGAACGTCATGGAGATAATACCTGGTGCCGTGGGCACATGTCATGGAAGTGGCGTATGGAGGCGGCGACAAACGTCGACAGCGATGGCTTTAAGGTTGTGAGCCCATTCTGTGGCAGTGATGACTATAAGGTTGTGAGTCCATCCCGCTGCGAGGGGTCCTCGTACCGGAGCCCCCCGTGATTATGAAGATGATGGCTTTAAGGTTGTGAGCCCATCCCTTGGCGGCGATGACTATAAAGTTGTGAGTCTATCCTGTTGCGAGGGCCAGAACCCCCCGTGATTGTGACGGTGATGGCTTTAAGGTTGTGAGTCCATCCCGATGCGAGAGCCGGAGCCCCCCATGATTGTGACGGCGATAGCTTTAAGGTTGTGAGCCCATCCCGTAAGCATGTAACATGATTATGGTGCAAGGGCGCAGCAACGACTGTCGCGAGACCATACCTGGTGTCGGGAGCACATGTCATGGAAGTGGCGCATGGGGGCAACGACGAACGTCTCGGAGCAATACTTGGTGCCGGGGGCACGCATCATGAGAATGGCGCAAGGGCGCAGTGATGAATGTCGAGGATGAATACTTGGTGCCGGGGGCACGTATCATGACAATGGAGCACGGGCGCAGGCGTTGAACGTCGCGAGAATATACTTGGTGTCGAGCACATGTTATGGAAGTGGCGTACGGGCACGGTGACTAACGTCGCGAAAACAATACTTGGTGTCGGGGCACATGTCATGGAAGTGGTGCATGGGCGCGGTGACGAACGTTGCTGAGAAAATACCTGGTGCCGTTGGCACATGTCATGGAAGTGGCGCATGGGTGCGGCGACGAACGTCGCGGAGCAATACTTGGTGCCGGGGACACGCATCATGAGAATGGCGCAAGGGCGCAGCGACGAACGTCGCGGAGACAATACTTGGTGTCGGGGCACATGTCATGAGAATGGTGCATGGGTGCGATGATGAACGTCGTGGAGACAATACTTGGTGCGGGGGCACATGTCATGGAAGTGGCGTACGGGCGCGGCGACGAACGTCGCGGAGACAATACTTGGTGCCGGGGCACATGTCATGGAAGTGGCGCATGGGCGCTGCGATGAACGTTAAGGAGACAATACCTGGTGCCATGGGAACGTGTCATGGAAGTGGTGCATGGGCGTGGCGACGAACGTCGCAGAGCAATACTTGGTGCCTGGGGCACGCATCATGAGAATGGCGCAAGGGCGCAGCAACGAACGTCGCGGAACAATACTTGGTGCCGGGGCACATGTTATGAGAATGGGGCATGGGTGCGGCGAGTAATGTCTCGGAGACAATACTTGGTGCGGGGGCACATGTCATGGAAGTGGCGCATGGGCGCGGCGACAAACGTCGCGGAGCAATACTTGGTGCTTGGGGCACGCATCATGAGAATGGTGCAAGGGCGTAGCGACGAACATCTCGAAACAATACTTGGTGTCGGGGGCACGTATCATGACAATGGCGCAAGGGTGCAGCGACGAACATCTCGAAACAATACTTGGTGCCGGGGGCATGTATCATGACAATGGCGCATGAGCTCAACGATGAATGTCGCGGAGACGGAGCATGGGAGCGCGTCGGGTGCCCGGAGATTAGGCGTGACCAAGTGTGCATGTGATGACAAAATAATGAATGCAACATGTAGTAATGACAAAGTTGGGAGTGATGGTATGCGGTCGTCGACGACGGGTCATTCGGCGGTAGCCCGAGACTTTGGGTGACGGGCATCGTGGGAGCGGTGCGCTGTCACGGGCGACGAACAAATGAGTGTAGGCAATGAATAAAAAATGTGTGTTACATCAAGAGATTTAGGGTTTATCCCATTTTATATGAGTAATTAGGTAATTAAGGTTAGTAAAAAATAATTAGGACTAGGTAAAATTATAGATATGTTATATTATATACGATTGGCTTGGTTTATGTTGTTTCAAAAAAATTCGAACCGAATGTACGATTTGGGAAAAAAATAAATCAAATTGATTAATTTTTAGATCGATTTGAAAATAGACGGATTAGTTGATTTCGGTTTTATCGATTTTTAACGGTTTAAATGCTCACCTCTAGGTGTTGCGCCCTGAGAGCTAAACAATAGGAGCTTATAAACCTCATAAATCGGTTACACATCGTCATTGGGATAAAAAGAGAAAAATATTTTTGTACATTTTTTTGTTTAACAGGAGGTGGTATATGTATCAAAAGAATTTTTAACATCTTAAACGCACAAACTCTAAATTGGATCACAACAAAAACGAATAGAGTATGCACCGGGTGTGGACGCGTAGAAACAACACGAACGAATACTGTTGGTTGCTAAAGAAAGTTTATTTACAAAAAAATTTAAATTCGCCGCCATAGGAAGGCAATGAATTAAATGTTTTTACTGCTAAAAAATTGAAGCCTTTACTCACTAAAATGACCATCGATTCCTCTCTTGTTATTTTTTTCTTATGAACATAATTACCTCGTGCTATGCTGGGAAAGGGAGCTGTTTAGTTATGAAGTGAAGGAAGAGAGATCATAGGATTGGAAGTTATTTTGCTGACCAATTATAGCTTAACATCTTTTTAGTTGTATTTTAAAAATAAAAAATTCTAGAAAAATAGGATTAGAGGTTTGGAAGACAAATACCCTATGTAGATTATAGATATAGATGACCCGTTAGTACGAAGATCGAAACTAGAGAGCCATTTCTCCAGCCTGAAGGGTTAACCTTGCTCTTGTTGTACCCCAAAATACTTTACCATGTGGATGGGTTTGGGCCATGAGTTTGTAGTCCCATACAGTGTTGATTATTGGCATGGGCTGGATAAAGTGGGCCCAAATTACCCATTCAGCTCGATAGCCCACGCCAAAAATGCATTGATGTTTGGGCCATGGCGGCAGGGCCTAAAATGTTTACCAAGTCAAAGGTCCAATCGAAATTGAACGGGCCGGGCCTAATGGCCTGACAACCCTTTCGAGTTCCCTTCACAGCCTGATATTGTTCGATAATTTTGCTGAAGAGGAGAGGAGAGACTACAGTGGAGATGGCTCACGTAATGAGGCCCCTACTGTGGTGGCCTAAATGGCACCTCCACTGCCGCTCACCCGCAAGATTCCGTCTCCTGTTCAACTCGCCACCTTCACTTCCCGCCGGCAACAGCCGCAACCGTCTAGTCTTGACCGGAATCCCGTTCTCACACCGGACCGACCATTTCCGGTCACCCGCCGTCAGGCTAGCCGACGCTCCGACACAAACCGAGCTCTCTGAGAGCGACGGCGAATCGGACTCCAGCGCGAGGAAGAGCCGCAACGAGAAGAAGCGCGAGGCTCGGCAAGCCGTCCGCTGGGGCATGGAGCTAGCCACCTTCTCCGTCCCTCAAATCAAGCGTATTATCAGGTTATCAGATTCAACGCCGCCGTTTTGGAAGTTGAGTTTCGCATTGGACTTTGCTTTGTTGAGTTAATTTGTGACTTGTGATGGCTTTCATGATTAGACTGGCTTCACTTGAACCAGAGGTATTGGATGCTCTCGTGTTAGTGAAGGTGAGACTTGTATATAGTTCTTAAACTATTCATACATATGTTTTGTTTGTGTTGATTGTGCAGTTGTTCTTGCTTGATGTGGTTTACGTACTTAAGGTGTTTGATTGTTCATCTGACAGAGATTAGGCCGCGATGTTCGAGAGGGAAAGCGAAGGCAGTTCAGTTATATAGGTATTCCATGTGAAATTAGAATGATTTTACGTAGTATATAGTATAAATATCTATATTTGCCTGGGAAATACATGAAATTTTGAAAAAAGCATTGAAATTCTTTTATTTGCTTCTTGTAAATATTTGTAACACTGTGGATATAAAGTACATGTGTATCATGGCGAGAATTGTGGTGGCTTGTTGACAAAGCAGTAACTATAAAATTTACCCTGTGAACTTCCTCTATCCATTCGCATGTTAATTAGATTTAGTTACATGCGTATCAAGAGATACTTCTTTCTGTGGGTTACATATCATTCAGTGGCAATTGAGCTTATAATACTTGCCCGAACTAGCTTGTAGATTGTTGAGGGTCCTTTTCCATGATGTGGCAGAAATGCAATGTGTGAGTGTGAAAACCAGGTCAGAGCTGAGACTAGGAGGCATGAGGTGAAGGGTTCAGGTTGGATGCTCTGAATATTTGGGGGAGGAAGGGAAGAGAATTGTTTAAGTGAAGTCTGAGTAGTAATTTGCAGAGCTTCGGCCACTGTTCTTACTTCTTCCTGTTTCCCTGTGTGTCAAGGTATTAATTTAGACTCAGAATGGTAGAGGCTCAGGTGAGGGGTCACATGCCCTCTCATGGTAAGCTGTGACAGACTGACAGTGGGGTCTTTGTATATCCTTATTATACTTTATCACAGTCAACTTATGGGGTCTCTGTATGATGGTTGACATCCCTAATCTTCATCTGAGGATGGAAGCATAACTTGTCAAAATGCGTCTAAGTACATTTTCAACCTTCCTTTCTTCGACATATTCCTATAGCTTCTCTTTGCCGTAGTTGCATACTGTTAAAGAGCAAACTGTTCAGGTTTAGAGGAGCAATATTGAAACCATTGTGAGCTTGTTAGTTACACAATAATGACCTCATCAAAATCTTCATCAAGATAATGAAGACTATCAGTTTTAATAACCTAAAAGAACTTACATCTGTGCCTAGAATTCGCTAACGATCTTGAGTGGGTCTAGGCCTAAATTAATAATACACAATGTTGGTAGGATTTCAGTTCACTCACTGCAGAAAACAACATATCTGTGGTGATTATCCATCCGGTAATCCGCGAAATTTGTATCATGTAATTATCTGGAAGTAGGTTTCTATAATTGTAAGGGTATGTACGTATCGCATGTTCTATGCTCAGCTTCATGATATGCACAAGGGTGTTGATTCATGCTAGGTAAACTTCTGAGGGAGGTGCAGCCAGAACTGATGGATGACTTAATTCAGGCCACAAAAGATGGCGATCTTGGTAGGTTTCAGGCTTTAACTGGTTCGGATAAAGGGGTGATAGATGATGATGATGCTGATGATGAAGAGGCAGAAGAACCCGAATATGATGATGAAGAGGAGGTATGACCTATAACTGCTTTTCTATTTAAGTTCCTATGAGAGATCTGGTTGATAAATTCTTTGCAATATTTTTTTGGGGGTTTTTGTGTATAATCTTTGTCTTTGGCCCTCCTTTCGTGCTCCTGATACGACGTTCCAAGATTTTACGTCATAAGTGCTAGAGTTTGTGATTAGCCTTGACAAGACCTCACCTAGGAACCCATACATTGGGTCATTTGAGGGAGGCAGTTCCTGTGGTGAGTCGTGGTTGTGTACCCGAGCTGACTACTGAAAGCTCTAGAAAGGTTATTCGTTCAGGTTGTTGATGGTTGGGCAAATGAAGGCAAAGCCTGGTATATCCCACACAAAGGAGGATGATGGGGGAAAAGCAGGGCGAGCCAGGTACTATCCCATGTCGGGACTAAGTTTGGGCCTCAATGGGGTTACCCAGTTCAGCACTCTTGAGTTCCTTGGCGGGTCTTTTGATGCTATTTAAAGTTTAACATATTCAATGTGTGACAGGCTATTAGAATCTGCACACTCTAGCCTTAACCTTTCCTCTTTCATCATAGATGGAGAGTTTACACTTTTACTCTAATTACTTTTATACCAACGTGCCAACTTTCCAGCCTGTCTTTTACACTTGTTCTGGCTAGTACACGTTTAGACATTCATTAATTTCTAACTCAGCGTTGTTTCACGGAAAATCTATAGGCTCCTTGATTATTACACTATTGTTTTTGCAATTGACATACATAGGCATCCACTGCGTTATTGCCTGTTTTGTCGAGTGCGAATTAGATAATTGAACAGAAAAGCTTTTATCAATTAAGTACAAAACTTAGGACCAAACATTTGGTTGCACATACTTCTATTATAAGTTTCCTTTTGTATTTTGATTCCTTCTGAGATGCATTATTTAGTAACTTGGAATTCAGATTATTCAACTTTGCTCCATTTGTTGACATAACTGCTGGAAATTGTTCAATTTGGGCACATTGAATTGCTGAAATTACGATAATATGTTAAATGTTTTGGATCTATTGCTGAGACTTGGTCTTAGATGCCGACATAAGCTATTAATTTTTATTATTTTTTATTTTTCCTGATTTATGTTTGATATTCTGTGCCTTTGCTTTAATCAGGTGGGCGCCTTTGTCTAGGCCATAGGAGCCCCTTGGTCCTTGCTTGCACCTGTGCATTTACTTACTTTGCCTAAAATCTCAGAATATTAGCTGTATTCTTCATTGATTTTCACTCTTTATTTATATTGTTTACCTTCCAGCCTAAACTTTAACAACACTAAACTCTTCCACCTTTTCTTGGCAGGGGTCCCACATTTATGTTGATATGGCAACTAGATGGTTTGATGGCTTGATCAGTAAGGACATCGACATTACCAACGAAATTTATTCAGTTCATAACGTCGACTTTGACCGTCAGGTGAAATCCCTCACTTCTTGCAGATTTGCTATGTCTATGACTCTCTCTCTCTCTCAACACACAACACACACACACACACACACACGCACTCACACACGCACACACATGTTTGACACATACAATAAAAATGCTTGCTGACAGGTTTTTTTTTTCATCAAAGAGGTTTCATGTCCTATGTGCCTCTTTAGTGACAGGCGTTGCTTTGTGACTCTAGGCATCAACTCGTGTGCTGGGTTCTAGTCCACGAAGTTTAAAGTTAGGCTTGTTCTGCTCTGTCTGTTCTGAATTTTAGCTCTCGGGGACCATCTGAGGTTGGCGCAAACCCATCTTTGAGTGTTTGATGTGAGCTTATGTGAGCGCAACCTAAATGAACCGAAGCTTGAAGTTTGGTTGGTGTGGTTCAATGGCAGCTTTCAGCCTCCATTTATGTTGTTTTGAGCTGTCCAATGGCAGCTTTAGGCCCGAGTAAATGTTGTTTTGAAGTGTCTGTTCTGATAATTGAGGACATGCAGCCTCCCTAAATAGAGTTACGCACAAACGAGTGTAATGGACTAAAAGTGTGGAGTATTGATTCTGAGATTATGATCATTTTCTAGTACCTCGTTACACATACTCCGAGTTTATAGTCTGGCTGCACACATGCCTAAAGCACATATTGCCTTCTCTGAATACCTCGTTACACATACTCCGAGTTCGAGGAACGATGACTGTTCATCATTCCTTGAAATCCTTTGGAAGTTTACACCACTTGTAACATTATTTCCACTGATCTAGCACGTTAAGATTTTTGTCAAACTTTGCTGTATGTCTTTCTTGGTTATTTGTCCTTCATATACAACGCATCACTTCAAGTGCGTTAGGAGTTCTAAGAACTCCAACGTCGGAGTTTGAAACTGTATTGGTTCTTCCAATACTAGATAATGTGTTGTTTATATGTCTTCTCTTGTTTATTCTAAAATTAGTTTCATTAACAGGAATTGCGTAGACTTGTCCGGAAAGTACATTCTGCCGCCCAAGAGCGCCTGGCAACTTCAGAGGAAAATGAAGGAAAAGATGATAAAGCACTTGTAGGTGCCAAAAGGTCCCTCACTTGTTTCCTTCGGGCCCTTGCCAAGCAGTTACCAACTGTGTGAAATTGCTGCTTTTACCTTCAATCATCAGCATGTGCCATCAGGTATTTCTTGCAAGCACACACAGTGAGGAATTTAGGGAGACTTTGGGTAGTGATGTCTTCCTCCTGTTCTCAACGTGAATAGCCAGCTTTCTCTTTTTAATTTTTTGTTCTCTATGCTGCCTCCTATTGGTACTCACTCTTCAGATCTCTTTATCAGAATCGCATCTTAACCTAAAAAAAAAAAAAGGGAAAAGAAAACTCTCCTCGCTATGCATGAAGTAAATCCTATTACGGTTGGACTAGTATTTTTATAGGTTACATGCTTCTCTTTCCTTTTATTTATGATGTCATTCACTTTGTTGTTCAGACAGATCTTGGCTTATTGAAGAACTTGAACTTTGAGGACTAGGTTCTTCAAAATCAAGTTCAACTGTAACTGTTCCTACAGTTACGGACAACAGAAAAATTACCTATACAAGAGATTGTTTGTAAAAGCTTCTATATTATACTAGTTGTTACATAGTTGTGTTGCTAGTAGAAACTAGTGTTTTTGCACTCTCCTGTAGATGCCTTAAGTTTGTTTGCTATTACAAGGTTCAGTTGTTCACTTCGTTCTTATACTTCTATTTATAGTTGCCTGCTTCTTAACAGCTGGGCATCTTCCCACGTTTATTTCATCCGAGAGTTTCTGTATAATTTCCTTCTGCCTTTTTGTATGCTTTCTGCAAGTTGCTTAGCCCTAATATGCTGCAATTGGAGGCTGCAAGTTGATCATGCTGGATTGGGAAGTAAATGCTAGTTTTGGTTTTGTGTAAGACAACCCTTTTAAAGAAATCGATATCCTGATTTAAATTTGTTATCTCATATAGATCATGGTGATTCTGAAAGGTCATAGATTATGGGCCATTGCATGACATCAGGATAAGAAACCCTTTGTATTGTTTATTCAATAAACAATCTAATCTCTTATCTCCACTAAATTGTCCCAGTTCGGTTGTCTTGTATGTCACTTCCTTTTCAGCTCAGGTCATTTTAGTCAGCAGACCTTTTTGCTCTTCTTATTTGTCTCAGTGATATTTGGTGATTGCAAAAACCTTGTATGTAAAAGAGGGACAGTATTAATGTAACTAAAACTTCAACGTTGAACACTTTCCCTTGCTGAATGTGGTTTAAACTTTCAACGTAGCAAAATTAGAACCATCTCTTTGCTTAATGTGATTTAATTTTCGACGTAGCAAAGTCAGAACCAAAAAAATATCCCATGTCATTTTCACAATTAACTACATCAACGAATTTTTTGTGTCTGGGTTATTGTTTATGTATCTTGGCAATGTTTGCAGGTCATTCTTTTTCACTGTGCAGGAAGAACAGTTCACATTATTGAAGGCAGTTCTTTTACTCACATCTCAAGGTAATCACCAATACGAATCGGATCTAATTTTTAAGAGCGAACCAGGTGAGCTTAACTTTATGATTACAAGGACTAGATGCTCCAAACAGTGAAACGGGCTCTGATAAAGATTTCAGAATGCTGTAGGATTGAAAGTGAGTGCTATTGCGTTCACGCATGAGTCAGCTTGGAATGTGATTTAGAAGTCTAGTGTTAGTTTAGAATTTAATTTGCCAAGAGAATACTGGACACAAAAAGGTGATGGGGGCTTTCATTTTCTGGTTTATTAGGAGGCCAGCAGTTTCAACCCTTTCCCTATACAGGAGGGAGCAGAGGTTGATGACAAGATCAAATTAGTATCTTAGGGAGGCCCCTCATGTTTATTGTTTTGCCGTTTTATGGGTTTAGTGACCTTAACCGAAGCAATATGGATTAAATGACGGAAAAGGATATGAGGTGAAGATATCTATTCCGAACAACAATTTCTTTAGATTATTATCTTGGAACAATATTGCATAACAAAGTTACAAAGTAAAGAAGTGACCAAAATTCTCTCCTTTGGTGCAAAAAGGGATGAAGATTCAGCTAAAATTTTATTTTATTTTCTTCAAACAGAGCAGCTAAATTCAGGATAGGAGGGGGCCTAATGGATTGAAGAGAGGAGCGACTACTCGGTTGCATCTTAAAGTTTAGCAAATTTGGAGGGGAAAACTTCTCCATCGTCCCATTTAAAATTTGAGACCAAGGTTAGTTTTGTGGTAAAGATTTTGGTCATTTTGGTTCCAAAAGAAGCCAACATAAATCCCATCTACAATTTACCCTAAAGCTGCTGAACTTTGTTAAGCTTTTTGTTTGAACGGTGTTACAAAAATTATTTCCAGTAGAAATTGACACATGCTACTTGCATTATCTTGTCTGTAGACATGACTCGTCTCCAAATTTGTTCTTCTAATCTTGGTGGCATGACAGTAAGTTGGTGGCTGACCACTTGATTGATTGCTTAAGTTCAACGAATCTGAAGTTTGAAGTTGATCTACTTCATATTTTCTTAGAATGCTGAAGCTGGCCTAACTTATCTCCTAGCGGGCAGTCCCGTTTCCGTATTAGTCATTGGGGGCATTGAGTGCCTACCAATTAAGAAATTGACCTTTCACTAGGAATCAATCTAATAATAGTAAAAGTATATTTAAGAAAATGTGATTAAAACGTGGCTTGAAATTGTTGACTCGTCAATGAAAATGGTTAGCCATCGAGGCCCTTTCAATGTTACCGTGGAAGGCTGGAAGCCGCCAGCTGCTTGACTACTACATTGCTTTTGTTATTACTAATGCAACGAAGGGAAATCCATTAACCTAGTTTGCCGTAAACTATGTCCTGTTTGACAGAGTTTTTATTTTTATTTTTTTCAGTATTGAAACTGAAAAAAATAAACACGTTTGGTAATCAATTTTTTTTCTTCAGTTAAAATTTTTTTTTTCTAAATCAAGGTTATTTTTAAAAATTTTAAAAATGAGTTTCGATTTTTTTTTATGAGACCACCACCACCCTCTCACCACTAGTAGCTACCTGTGGCGGCCGGCCACCTCTGGCAACCATCGCTGGCAGGCTACCAACTACTGCTGGCCACCATCATCGTCGTCTACTGTCACGTTCCACCATTGCAAACTACCACAAAAAAAAATTAGATTATCAAACACTAAAAAACAAAGAACTCCAAAAAAAAAAAAATTAAGTTATCAAACATCCCTTTATTTTTGTAATTTTTTTTTAACTGTTCTTTAATTTTTTTTAAAAAAAACTGAAAATCCAAAAAAATAAATAAAAATATTGTCAAACACAGCCTAGGTTTCCAGGGTCTCGGTTTGTTTTACTTTCATTTCATGTGAACTGCATTGTTGAGACTGTTTGTTAGGGCTGGGCCCGTAAATCTGGATCTGCTGCTAAAAAAGCTAAACCGGAAAATCCAACTCCAACACGCGACAGTGATTGGTTGGTTGACATATTTATTGTCACTTTTGCCATGATGTTCAAGTTGTTATCCTGTTCCCTAAACCACCCAAAAAATCAAAAATCTCGGGCAAAGACGATGGTTGTGCAAGCAAAGTTTCTATCACTGCTTAGGGTTGGTTTGACAATTTTTTTTTTTAATTTTCAGTTTTTAAAGAGCAATTAAAATTTTTTTTTTACAAAAATAAGTGGGTGTTTGATAACCTTTGTTTTTTTTAGTTTTTTTTTTTGGTGTTTGGTAACCCTTTTTATTTTGACTTTTTTTTTTGGTGGTTTGCGGTGGCTGTGGTGGGACGTAGCGGTGGTGGTCGGCGGTGGTCGCCAGCGGCCGGAGGTGGCTGTCGGCGGTCGCCAGCGGTCACCTGAGGTGGCTGTCGGCGGTGGGAGGGTGGTGGTCTAAAAAAAAAAATCAAAAGTGAAAAAAAAAAAATCAGTTTTTGGAGTTTTTTTTTACTCTTCAGTTTAAAAACTGATTTTTTAAATTGGAGAAGGAAAAAAAATGGTTACCAAACGCATTTTTTTTTCAATTTTCAAAACTGAAAAAAAGGAAAAAAAAATCACGTCAAACGTGGCCTTAGTTTTTTTTTTTCTTTCCAATTTACTGAGAATAAGCTTTTTTCGTTAGCAAAGTTGATATGGGGAGATGATAATATGCAATAAAGGGATCTGAAACAGATATTTCTGCTTAGAGTGGACGCATTTTGATCTTTTGGTTGCCACCATCCCACAATAAGCTTTGTCGGCCCATGGATTGTAATTTTGGACATTTTTGAGTGAAATTTGATTGAAAGAAACATGCTTCCAACACCATCATGGTCACAATTTAGAGCCGAGTGGAGCATCAGTTGCCAATTTTTATGGACAACAAAAGAGATGCTTTTCATTGTTTTGTACCAAAGAATTAAGGCATATAGATCGTGCTCACATTGCATGTATGAGCAATGCAAGTGACAATATCTATGCTCTCTTGTTAACCATCTTTTCCCCGGTTGTCAAGAGTATTATCTTACCATCTTGGTCGGCTTGGTCCCATTTCAAGGACTAAGAGTCAAGATATCGCACATTCTATCCTAAGTTTCCCTCCTTGGGGGTGGGTTGTTATCGAAGTAACGTGATGGTCGAGGACTTGAGGTTAATGAAAGGCCATACTACTAGAACTATAGTTGAACAAACATTTCCAATGCACCTCCCCCTTACCATTTGATTTCGAATGTTCTGTTTTAATACGCTTGTACATAACCACATAAAGCCTTAGGTAGGACTCTCAACTTCGTGACAAATTCCCCTGTTCTGTGAAACCGAGAACCATGGAATGAAGCTGACTAAAATTGTGAAAACTAGCTAAAGTTTTGACCGCAATCTTGAGGAAGGAGGAGTCAAAGTTCTTATTGCATAATCCAAATGGCGTTGTAACTCTTCGGCCTTGTCGTTGGAGGGTGGCCAGCACCAGCTACTTACACAGTATGCTACTAACCTTATCACGCGAAGACAGTGGACAAACTTCTCATCTCATCTCATCTCATCTATCCACATTCTGACTTTCATTACAAACCAAGATTAGAAAATGCACAAGGTAAAGATTGCGGTAGAGAGAACTCCCAAGATTGAAAAAAAGGCACAAGCCTTTTTGCTTGAGCCCAACTCAATAGGCCCAAAACACGATTAACACAAGTCCACCTTCCTCACTTTCCCTATTTATACACCCCATACAAGTCTCTAAGATTCTCCCACCACTCCTATTCCCAATATTTCCCAGAGAAGAGGAAGAAGAAAGGGCTTTGCAATCCACCCAAAACACACCATCCACACCGTCCTCTTCTTTATTTATCTTCACATATTTATATAGACTTTCCAAATGGCACAACTTTGCCTCTTAACTTCCCTTGTTATCATATTACCAGGTAAGAACAAATCAATTGCATTACATCTTTCTACTGTTTTGGTTCTCGTTTTCATCATTTGAAATCCTTTTTCTTTTGTTACAGGGGTGTTTTCAGCAGCGACATTTACATTCATAAACAAGTGCGACCACACAGTATGGCCAGGCATTTTGTCAAACGCAGGTATATCGGCACTCCCCACCACTGGATTCTCTCTCCGAAAGGGCGAGTCTAAAAGCATTAACGCGCCGTCGTCTTGGGGCGGCAGGTTCTGGGGCAGGACCCACTGTACCGAAGACTCCGCCGGTAAGTTCACCTGCGTCACAGGGGATTGCGGCTCCGGGAAACTGGAATGCGCCGGCGGCGGAGCAGCCCCGCCCGCCACCCTGGCCGAGTTTACCCTTGACGGAGCCGGCGGCATGGACTTCTTTGACGTCAGCCTGGTCGACGGCTACAATCTGCCTATGGTGGTGGTGCCACAGGGTGGGACGGGGCCCAACTGCACGAACACGGGGTGCTTGGTGGACCTGAACGGCCCGTGCCCGTCGCAGCTGAAGGTGACGAGCACTGACGGCGAGGGGGTGGCGTGCAAGAGCGCGTGCGAGGAGTTTGGGAAAGCCGAGTACTGCTGCAGCGGCGCGTACGGCACGCCCGACACTTGCAAGCCGTCGTCGTACTCGCTGGTGTTTAAGAAGAACTGTCCACGCGCCTACAGTTACGCCTACGATGACCAGACCAGCACCTTCACCTGTGCCGGCAGTGCCGACTACCTCATCAGCTTCTGCCCCGGCCCATCGACAAGGTAAACTCACCAAATTACCCCACCTAACTAAAGTACTCCTTGTCCTTTTCTTGGTTTCAGCAAAAGCCTGGCAATCTGAACGTTGGGTGACAGGGGCTATGTTGTCTTTAACAAAGAATGGTGGTCAGTTTGGGTTGTTTAGGACACCTAGATAGCCGTTTTCTTTTGTCCGAGGGGGAGTGGATTCCGGAACCGTTACGGCGCCTGACACAGAGCACTAGGTTAGGGTTTTACCTTTATTTAGGTAGCACATTATTCTAACTGCCCCCACACTGTCAGATTTGGTAACGGTCCAGTATGGCACAATCTAGGCCTATAAATTACATCACGTAATGTAATGTTCCGGCAACATAGTCAAAAAGTAACGTATTTGCATTAATGCACGACGTTGTACAATCACGCTCACAAATTCACAAATACGAGCAAGATTACTTCAACATCCTCGTACCTAGGTGTAATTTAAAATTTTTTTGTGCCTTCACGAATTTGGTAAAATCGTAGTAAGATTGCGCTATTTTTTTTCGCGTAAATTTGTGTTTGTAGGCGGATCGAATTTGATTTTATAAGCCTATCATTGATGTAAAGACATTTACATCATGTGTGATTTTATTGAAATGGCTATTTTTATAAACATTAGTGTTTATCATTATTGCATCGACGAATCTTCTAACAGATAATTGGTGTGCAGCCAGAAATCATCGTCCGGGGCGCAAACTCCGGCGACACCGGAGTTCAACAGTACGATGGTGTCCGGGGCGCAAACTCCGGCGACACCGGAGTTCAACAGTACGATGGTGTACGAGGGAGCAATGGACGTGAGCAGTGCGTCATCACGGCCCACGTGCATGCACGTGTTTAGGCCTCAGGCGGTGGCCGGTGCCGTCGCCATCGTGGCGGCACTATGGTGGTGGTGTCAGCTCTTCTAACTTTTCCTTCAAGGACACCAACTTTTAGTGAGTGACCCATTACCATCCATATCGGCCCATCTAACTTTGTCGGAATATGGGTGTCATCTCACATGTGGGCACTAATATATTCCTTCGCCTCCCATGGGCCTGGTGACTTGGTAATGACACCCATGTTTGGCCCATATGACAAAGAGCTGAGTCATCATGCAAAAGGTTAAGCTACGCCCCTCACGCTAAATCTGTTTGGAAAAAAATTTCAGTGCAACAGTTATATCAACAAACAACGTAGTACAATTGACAGATAAAATATAAAGCATATCAAATATATTTTCTTATTGATTTGAGAACTTTTCTCTCACAGATATAAAACAATTTATTACAACAATTGCACTGAATTTTTTTTTCGAACTTATTCTCTTGTGGGCAAGGAATTGAACTTCTTTCTTTGCATATGGAACTAGGGGAGGACATTCATTTGTTAGGTACCAGAGAGATTATTTATGTTGCAGATTCCGTGAAGGATTATTGTATGTAACCACTATTATATTAGTCACTGCAGTTTGGTGCCAAACAAAATAAAATTATCATTTTTGTCTCTATTTGAAGCTTCTTGTGGCCGTAAATGATTGTGTTTATACTTTACATGAACGATGAAAGACAGGTTATTCTTAATTGAAGTGGATAATACTAAAGAAATTAAGGGGATTAAACTATTGATTGCGTGGATGGTGATTCTTGCACTCTACAGAGCTCATGTTGCTTCGATTGGTTGTTAATCGGTCAATATCATTGATGACAAGATATCGATATGATAGGTGATTTGAATGCTTAGAATCCAATAAGTTTTGCTGAGACTCACAAGACATTAGGCAATTTCCTCGTACCCAATATATATGATGTGAGAAAATGATGGAGTACTGTAGAGAGGCAATCTAAAATGAGTTTGGGATCAGGTGTGGAGCTCCTTGATGATGAACAAATGCATTGCCTTAAGTCCTTAATCCCACACTTGCATCTCGTCCGAAAGTACAAATTTGTGGAGAGTAGAAGATTGAGCGGGGGAGCGTTGGAAGATTGATCAGGTATAGAGCTCCTTGATGATGAACAAATGCATCGCCTTGTCCTTTATCCCACACATGCATCATATCCGAATGTACAAATTCATGGAGAGTAAAAGATTGAGCAAGGAGTCGCATCAAACGCATATTAAGTTTATATTGTACTCGAGTTATAATCGTATATATCACATTTTCAAGATGACTAATGCCGGAAACTACCGAAGAGTAATCTTGAAGCATGGAAGAAAAAGGATTGTGTTAACACACACACACACACACAGGGAGAGGGATGATTATAACCTCCCATTACGATATATTCGCTGTAAAAATGTACGGTATGACGGTCGATTAAACAATTATTATTAGTTTAAAACACCAAAAAAAATTCCAAATATCCGGCGTGGCAGCACGTTGCTGACTTGAATTCAAATGACTTGACTTCTTCTTACATAGCAGGCACCACCTTATCTAAGATTTCTAAATACCCACGTTTGGCTTTGACTCATTTCTATGCGACACTGAGTCATAAAATTCACTATGACAAAACCTTTGATTCAAAGATGCTAATAGGTAAAATAATAAACGTCAAAACCACAACTAATTATTTTTTCTTCCGATCGAAGAAACTCAGACAGAAACTTTGTCTTATTTGACACCGTATTATATTTTTTAACATTTTATTTATCATTAGAAATATTGCATATTATTGATATGTAAAGAAGTATACGAAGGATTGAGTCGTATGTTTCCCTATCTGTTTTAGATTGAATTCGGGTCTGAATGGCTTGGGCCAATGACATTCAATCATTTTTCTAAAGTTGCAAGATAAGAGTCTTTCTTGACGGCCTGCAAAGCAGCCTTTCTTCTTCTTGGGTGAGATTGCTAGTTAAACCTGTTTACAAGTAATTGGACCAACTTAATTAATTCCCATCGTTCCTCAACTTGGCATTCCAGAAGCTCGTTCGTACACGCTTAGTTTTAGTTGGTTTTAGCAGCGGCTCGTAAGTTCATACAAGCCACGTATATGCAGTTTAAATGTTAATTACTTGTTTTTTGCTTTGAAATCATGGTAGAGTGATAGGTCTTGAAAGTGTTAGAGTAAAGAACGCCGGAGAACTAGAGTAAAAGAGGCCCACGGTTGCGGCAAAATCATGCTTCGGCTTCTTGTTTCCGTAATAGTACTTTTATGGGTTTGGTATTTTGGAATTATGAAATCGCTCACAGCTCTCCTGGTACCTTTTGAACTGCGGTCAGTTAGAAGCGAGTCTTGTATCCTACGCGATCTCATATGGGTTGCAACTTCCATCTTGAAAGATGTAGGTAGTGTCAAGAATCTTGTCCTAAAACGTATCATCTTTAGTGAAGTTCCTTTGTTGACTATAGCTTGGATTAACTGCATGTACTAGCTCTCTAATAATGCCATCTGAATTGGATAAGGCGGTCACTTTCTTTATGGTAAGTAAAGTTGTGACAAAACTTAATCACACCAACAAAAGCATTTCTCCGCTTGCAAAAGTCTAGTAGTTCACGTTTACACTTTTCCATCGCTTCATGTACTTCCATTGCTCTCTATTGAGAGGGTAACTTAATTATTTCCAAAGTTTTGACTGCTATTGGGTGGTAAGAACTAAGAAAATGGCAATGATTTCTTGTACAGCGACAGTTAACGGTCGTTAAATATTTTTAGTGACTTATATTTAGAGCTAAAATAATGGTGTTAAGAAGTATCTAGAGTTGTCAAATGGGCCGGGCGGCCCGCGGCCCAGCCCGACCCGGCCTGAAAAAAGCCCAGGCTGGCCCGGCCCTTGCATAAACAGTACAGGCCCGAAATAAGTGGGCTTAGGGCCTGGGCTTGGACCAGGCCAAGCATTTCTGAGAAAAAGCCTGGGCCAGGCCCGGAAAAGCCCGGGTCTGGCCCGGCCTGAAAAGAGGCTCGGGTTTGGCCCGGGTTTCAGGCCCGGTTTCGGCCCTTTTCAGCAGGCCCCACCTGTTTAAAATTTTGGTGTTTCCCCCCCTTTTCCCCCAACGGATTTATTCCCCATTCATTTTCAAAATTTCACTTTTACCCTCCCAACAGCAATATAACGACTAGTTTGGGGGGTATTTTAGTCTAACTTAATTGTTCCAACTCATTTAAAGGTTTTTACACTCCTACCCACCCCAACAACTATAAACAGATAGTTTTTAGGGGTATTTTAATATTTTGTGAAGTTTCAAAAATCTATAAATTCACACCATTTCTCTCTAATTTTTCACACCAATCTTCTTACTCTCTCTTATATAAACATTCCACATTTCTACAAGCTTTGCTACTCTTGCTAATTACTACTCTTCCTAATTACTATTCTTATTTACTAATTAGTACTCTTACATATTATTACTCTTGTTTACTAATGATGATGCGGAAAATGGTTCGATGCTACGTGGAGGTGCCACAAAGGATGCGGTCTGAGTCAGCTTCCAGATAGGCAACGCGGGAGACAGCAAGGACGGCGTAAGGGCCGAGGGCAAGGCTCCCTAGACAGGTCGCGAGGGCTGGCAGCGCCGCGCAGGCAGGGGGACGACGAACAGGGGCGACAGTCGACGGTCCGTGCGACTGGGGCGCAGCGTCAAGGGTTCGTGGACGTGAGCCAAGTGTGTTTCTCTCACTAGAATTCCAGAGAGAATGTCGTTTTAGAGAGAGAAAGTGAAGAGTCCAAAATGAGAGAAAGATCCTTGAAAAAGCTCCAGAGTCCACTATTTATAGGCAAAAACGTGCATGTGTCATAAGTTGACATGTGTCACCCCCCGGGAACGACACGTCGCCAGGGGGCCAAAGCACTGATCCTCCGTTGGGACTGCAGGTCCCTAAGTTCGTGCTGCCCTGCCCTTGCGACGTCTCTCTGCCTGTCTGAGGAGACTGATCATGCCGCGGTAGCATGGTCAGAGTAGCCCGTTGCCCCAGCCTCCAGTCCAAGCCCTTACTGAATCCCACAGGCCTGGCAGCGGTGGGGAAGACCCGACGCCCAGCTGCCAGGTGGACTAGGCAAGATGCCCTTCCGAAGACCTGCTCCCATCTCGGAGTGACCCGGGGGTCATAGTCCTTAGGGGTACCGACGCGAGCGCCCAGTGCCAGAGCACGTAGGCCAGTCACGCAGGCACCCTGGCGGAGATAGTGTCCTGGAGGAGTCGCCTATCCCGTAAGCATATAACATGATTGTGGCGCATAGGCGCGGTGCCTACAGCACGAGACATTAATTGTGGCGCATGGGCGCTGTGACAACTGTCGCGAGTTCTTACCTGGTGCCGGGGTATTGTAATGTGACAGAGAGCGTTAGTGGTCGTTGCGTGGATGGCGGCGACTGTGAGCGACGGTCATCATGGCGACAGAGCGGCCACAAGCGACGGTCGTCGTGACTACGAGCGACGGTCATCGCGACGACGGAGCACGGCCGAGAGCGACGGTCGTCGTGACTATGGCGGAGCGCGGCCGCGAGCGACGGTCATCGTGACTACGAGCGACGGTCATTGCGACGACGGAGCACGGCAGAGAGCGACGGTCGTCGCGACTATGGCGGAGCGCGGCCGCGAGCGACGGTCGTCGTGATTATGGCGGAGCGTGGCCGCGGGCGATGGTCATCGCTATGAAGGAACACGGCCGAGAGTGATGGTCGTCGCGACCACGACGGAGCGAGGTTGCGAACGACGGTCGTCGATCGTCAAGGCAGGTGGCCGACCCCTTGGGATGGCCGACCCCCAAGGGTGGCCGACCCCTTTGGGATGGCCGACCCCCAAGGGTGAAGGAACACCGAGGTCGCTTCACGAGCGGTTCACGTGACTTGGGCATGCATTGCTTTGACCGGCTCTTGAGCGTTGAAAAGTTGACCGCTGACTGGGTGATGTGTCGCGCAAAGTGGGTCCCTTAACGAGTCATGGGGTGTGACCAGAATAGGGTATGAACAACTAATTATTACTTTTGCTAAATTTTAATTACTAATCACTCCTCTTATTAATTTGTTACTCTCTAATTCTTTTATCTAGTAATTAGTAATTAGTGAATTTTTATATTTATCAATTACTATTACTAATTTTTTTTAATTACTAACTCTCTCCAATTTCGAATTACCCTCAGTAATTCATTTGTTACTCTTTAATTCTTTTAATTGTTATTTTTAATTACTAATTACTGCTCTTATACTTGTGTATTTAGTTACTCTTACTAATTTTATTTAGCATCAAATATGGCTGGATTATTGAAGAAATTGAGGCGTGCATCATCATCACGAAAAACATCATCATCATCACAAACACCACCACCAGCACGAGCGCCAGCACCACGGCCATCACAAACACCAATCCAAGCACCACCACAACCATTCGTTCCTGGACGAATGAGTACAGGCTGTATGATAGATACCCAAGCCAATTGGGAGTTCAATCAAAACATTCCAGATTTTGAATACACGCCTGATCAAGACCCCCCGCATTATAGTCAAGGACGCAGCTCGGTTGGCGAAGCTACTACTCCGTGGCATAATCTTAACCCTATGCCTGGTCATGATGAAGAAGGGCCGAGCAATGCCTCCGGTAATGAGCCAGAAGTCCAAAAGGAGAAAAAAAAGAAAGCCGAGTGTTGGAATCATTTTGATGTAGTTACGGTGGACGGCATCCGAAAAGCTCGATGTAAGTACTGTGCTAAATTATTTTCGTCTGGTAGTGGTAATGGACATCTTAACAGGCATTACCCTCAGTGTGCACCTCGACAAGGCCACGTCGAACCTACCCAAACGCAGTTATCTTTTGACGGTAAGTTATTTGTTTATAATCAGCGAGAGCAAAGAGACGGTCTCGCTGAATTTGTTATTCACGATGAACAAGCCTTTTCTTTTGCCGATAATGCTAAGCACTCTAGATATATGAACACATACGTTCAACCTTTGTACAAAAAGGTTCATAGAAACACAACTAGATCCGATGCACTCCGACAGTATAATGCTGCTAAAGCACGCCTGATCGATTATTTCGATAAATTTGACGGTAAAGTTAGTCTTACTTCTGATATTTGGCAATCTCCGTTTACTTTTGTTAGTTATACTTGTGTGACAGCCCATTGGATTGATGCAGATTGGATTATGCACAAGAGAATCATCGCTTTCGAGCTCTTTCCTTTTCCGCATGATGGAATGAACATTGCTACTATTATATTAAAAGCATGTACCACGTTTAAATTAAAGGATAAGATTATGAGTATTAGTTTTGATAATGCTTCTAATAATACAGCTGCTGTTGATGCTTTACAGGAGAGCCTCAAACCTGTACTTTCTGGTAAATTATTTCATGTTCGTTGTGTTTGTCATATAATTAATTTAATTGTTCAAGATGGTTTAGCTGCTGCAGGAGATATTCTTGTCAAAATGAGGGGTATGACAGCGTATGTTAATAGTTCGAGTCCGAGAACACAACAATTTAAAACGTTGTGTGTTGAATATAATATGCCTCGCAGGAGAGCAGTTACAGATGTGGTCCACAGGTGGAACTCTACATACCATATGCTTTTACACATTCTGGCATACAGAGAAGTCTATACGCATTTTCTACTAACCCAGTTCCCAGCCGGCTTGCCAACTCAAGAGGAATGGCAGATGGCCACATACCTAGCTGAATTTTTGGAGGTATTTTACACGTCTACCAATTTATTGTCTGGTACGTACTATCCCACCTCTCCTCTCGCTGTAATAGAAATTCTCAAGATGGCTACAATGTTAACAAAATGGAGATATATAGGACCCTTTGAGGAAATAGTAAAAGTGATGGATAAAAAGTTTAATAAATATTGGAGTGAACTGCCTGTTATTTTTGCTGTTGCTACTTGTTTAGATCCTAGGTTAAAGTTGCATGGCGTGAACGTCTCGATACAAGAGATATCGATATTAATGTGCTACCCAGTAGAGGATACAACCGCACTCACAGCGAAAGTGAGCAAGACATTTGAGGAACTGTTCAACCTCTATCGTAATTCTGCTGACGTGCGCGGACGAGCTTCATCATCGACTGCTGAGAGGTATTATGCGCCATACCTTAAGGGCTTTGAACATCTAGTAGCAAGACAACTACCAGGTGAAGGTACTTCTAATTCGGCAGGTTCGTCTACTTTTTCCTCTTTTAATGAGATTGGTGTATATTCAAATACTGATCATTATTCTGATTTATCAATGCAAGAACAGGTTAATTTTAATTTGTTAAATTTTTGGAAACAAAATCAAAACATGTATAAAACTTTAGCCCAAATTGCACGGGATGTACTGCCAGTGCAAGCCTCCACGGTTGCTTCAGAGTCGGCATTTTCAGCGAGCGGGAGGGTTTTGGATGACAGGAGGAGTCGTCTTAACCCCGAGTCGCTCGAGCTATGTGTATGTTGGAAGGATTATCTTGATGCGAAATACCGCGAGCAAGATAAACCGATTGATGATAGGAAGAGCAGTGACTCGGATGTTGAAGTACTTCCGGATGATTAGGTAATTTCTTTTTATTTTCCTTCTCTTAAGTTTTAAGAATAAAATTTCTCACAAAATATAGTTTTTTTTTCATATATATATATATATATATATAATAAGTTTTTACAAGCAAGATAGATATTTTTCCGTATATATAAAAAAATAGGTAACTTCGCCTGTTTGTTTACAAGCAGCCGGTCCCAAGCCCGGATAAAAGGAGGAGGGCCTATAAACACATTTATCTTCAATGTTTATGATTTATAATGAAATAAAAGGATAAACATAAGATTCGTTAAATTATGAATATTGGACGTGCCTAGAATACAATTTGCTTAAACAATAACAAAAAATTACCATAATTAAAACCCTTACCTTGAATAACAAGAAAATGCCAAAAAAAAATAAAATTGGGCCCTGGCCCGGCCCAAGCCCTGCCCTAAATTTTGGGCCTAGGGTCTGGGCTTGGACCGGGCCCAGATATCCCCAGAACCAGGCCCGGCCCGGCCCGGTTGGCAGACCCCTTGGCCCGATTTGCTGGAGGCCCGATGGGCTTGGGCTGGGCCGGCCCAAGCCCGGCCCATTTGACACCTCTAGAAGTATCGCCGAAATTATTAGCAAAAATGTCACTAAATACACTTAGTGACTACTAATTGAAGGAAATTGTAACTATATATCTTTTATTTCAATTAGGATACTAGACAAAAATTTTCCCTTTAAGCTAGCTAGGATATGTTCTCAATCACTAAATCTATTTTTCCACCTGTATTTTCTCCAAAATGCACATCAAGATTGAAGTTCCCCATAGAGGTCAAAACCTCTATACGAGCAGGAGCCAAATCCTTGTCCGCGTGCTGTTGCTGAGACAACAAGGGCATTCGAATTCGTGCTGGCCTGTTTGTGTGCACCTGTAGTCATGTCGTTTCTTTTTCTACTTGTATTTTGATCTAAATAATAACAAGTCTACAAGCAGGACAAGAAACTTAGCTAAGAAGGTACCAAGTGATACAGATGCGCTTTGCACTATTTCATGCATCAAAAGAGTCCCTGTCCCTGTCTATCCATTGTCAGATAGGATAATGTAAAGGCTTGGGTTGACTCCCACCAACATAAAGCCTCCAACTCCCAAATCTATCCTCTTTTCTGAGTTCACTTCCTAATTGGCTCGTGCGCAAACATGGGTCATTTTTGTTGAACAAAACTTTTGAAGTTTTACTTATGTGGATGAGTGAAATCAGCCCTTTTAAGTGCTTCATCCAGAGCCCTATCGGATCAGATCAGGAATAGCCTCTCGTCATATTGCAGCAGGGACATGGGGCACATTAGAGTGTCTATTCATTGAGTATCAAACTTTATAACTTTACAAGAAAATCAAGTCTCTGTTGCCGGCTCAACATAGTGAAAACATAACCATGCTTTAGTTGCTGATAATGAGGTGCACTTGCCATGCAGATATACGTTCTGCATTACCATTGAAGGAAATTAAAGTGCAAAGAAGCCCTTCCATGACAGGTCCTAATTCAAGCACCAACACTTTTTTTAGAGTGACACAATAGTCTTTCAAAAAGAAAAGACAAGAAAAGAAAAATCAAAAGTAGTGCAGTAAAGGAAAACCTGTTATCCAAACGAGTCTTTACACGACAGATAACATGCATGTCCATGCACGTTCACTGGAAGTTGAAATAAATAATAATACGGCCAGGGGTTACGTTTGAAAAAAGTGTGATGACTGGCTCCCTATATGTATATCTTGTTAGGAACCCTAGTTTTGTGCATCATTAGTCCATAAAAAAATCAGTAAAATGAAACCAAACAAGCAAGAAAATCAAATAAAACAAAACTGCGAAAGTCGGGTTGATGACAGAATTTTTAGTCTGTAGTTTTAATTGTTAATGAATATAGGTATTCGCGTATGCAAGAGGAGATTCGCTTGATTTAGCAAATTTTTGAGAAAATTAATATGAGGCTTCCCGGTTAAATAAGTTGTCTAGCTAAGAACTCTTTCCCAATTGATGGCGTTTGTGTATCGACCAAGCACATCGTGGTATATGAATATATGATAGAATATTCTCCATACTCAGAGGTGCACCTTTCAGTTCCTACTCCTTAGCTTTTCGGTTACTCGGTACAACTTGGGGTGCAAAACCGCGAGGGATGACGCCCCATTCACAAACAAATCAAAATGTTGACACGAAATTGTTGAAATGACTGAAACTCTTGCTTTTCAGACTAAGAAAACGGAGAGGTTATACTTTCCTTTAGTCTTCTCCTTATCCAAAACCAACCAAACCAGCTTCCTCGGAACCTTTTTGCTTTTACGCGAACTGAAACAACCCTCGAAACAGACTTGGTACATGACCGTAATTGAAGGATGAATTTACTTTTGCGCAGCAGATCAACACTAGCGGCGCCCAACATGTAGGAAACAAGAGATGTTAAGTACTTAAGGAGGAGCCTAATCCACCTAGTGGCATGTGCAGAACGTGTAAGAACTTTCTCTTCTTGCATGAGGTGGTGCGAGCCCTTTCTGCATATTCTGAACGTAGAATTCAGATTTTCTCTGCGGCAGCTCTCTTTCACGTCATGGCAGCTTGACGGGTCCATCACACATGCACGCCACAGCGGCATGCTGCGTAGGCATTGCGGCTTTGCACGTCATGATATGTTGCATTGGCCCAACATATCTAACTTTGCTTTGTAAAGGACCTTTATCTACGTACTTGCACCTACCGCGAAAATGGTTTACCCGAGAATGTATAAGCAGGTTCACCTCTCTTGAATTGATCTTATCCTTAATAAAAGTGGTGTTTCTTACATCAACTTTTTCTACCCCGAAGATATGTTTTTAACCTTTCAAGTCTTTTCAAGAAACAAGGTCTATATAGACCACCAAAGTTGGCCCCTTTTGAGTGGCTTTCCGCTCTCTAACGACATATAGTGATCGCTGTTGACAGCCTGTGCTGAAGTCGCAGCATCCTTGGTCGATAAAAAGTTAGTGATTGCCTAAACTAGTCAGCAGCTCTTTAGGAGAATTCTATTTTACGATACTGTTATAATATAAGAAATAGTTATCGTCATGTCGATGGATGGTTCTGATGGTAGTAAATTCATGTACAAAATGATGTACTTAGATCTTAAATTCTCAATGAATCAACAATGTATTTTTTCGATTACTCCAATATCCTAACAAATTTGCTCAAAAATATAAAAGATATAAATCAAATTTGTCCAATATCCTAACAAATTTGTTCAAAAATAAAAGAACCTTTACCAATATAGAGTTTGTTGAAGAAAAGGGAAATTGATAAATCAAACAAAGCATATTCCCTGCCATAAGCATATTGTGATCATGAAAAATGGAAAAGGAGAGAAGCAACAATGAAATGTTTGCAAATGTCAGAAGTGGGATTTGAACCCACGCCCTCTCACGAGGACCAGAACTTGAGTCTGGCGCCTTAGACCACTCGGCCACCCTGACACTTTGTTAACAATAACTATTAATGCTCTTCAACTATCTAAATACTTCTTAAATACTCCTAATCATGCCCCGAAAAAATAACCAAATTAGGTCCTATGATGGCCTGGAATCTAATCAATGGCATTAATTAGTTGGTCTCCCGAGAGCATACTTTACAGACTATGCTGAGCTCACGTTGTAACAATGGCAGCAAATTTAGAGTACACAAGAAAATAAAACGAAAGACCCGGAAGACACGGATCAAAGAGGTTGCCACCCCCGAGCCCTGGTGGTGCAATGTGAGGTGACCTCCGGCTTCCAAGAAATGGCTGCTGAGCCAACGCGTGGCTTATTGGACAAGGCAGAGCCACCGTCCCACGAGCTTGTGTTATATTCTTGGCATGGGGTGGTTTTGAGATTCAAAAACCATGCATATTTTAGAAGATTTTGGCTTGGGAAATTCCAGCCATCTGGCGCGCACACACACGGCCTGGCAGAATCCGGCCTAGTCGTTAACTTCGTTACTGAGCTTTTTGACAAAGTCATTAGTTGATAATAACCATCAACTGATTTCATTGGACTGCAGAGATATTAGCGGAAATCGATCATTAGGAATCCAATTCTATCTAAAGTTACTAACAGAGCCACGATGGAAAAGCCTAGATTCTTGAAGAAATATTTACTACCTATTCACATTGGTTTGGTGGAATCCTTTGACATTAGAGCACTGCAAATTCCGGCCTCGATGGGTGCAATGAAAAGATGAAATAATGCTTTTGCAAGAGGGTTTCAAAATCTTCACGCGACGTATCTTTGACAATATGCACAGTAGGCTTCAATTCGGGAACTAAAAGTGCAACAGTTATTGTAACTCTGGTATTTGAAATGGTTAGAATTGTTTCTCTTAAGAATGCTGTCTTATAGTCTCGTTTATCTCGAGTGAGTCTTACAACAATCCAGTTATTTAGCTCCATTGAAACTAAACTTCAGTAAGCAAAATAATGCCGCAACAAGTAATAAGAGTAAATAAAAGAAGATATACACTGATTAACGTGCTGGCTACCATAGCGGAGGAAAGCATGATGACTAGTCACCAAAGTAGGATAGAAAACTAGTAACCAACTTCGCTAAAATTGGCCCCTCTATACCACGAGTCATGTCCTTGTTTGGCTACCGCAGAATACGTGATTTTAGCGTTATCATTTGTAATGCAACAGTAGGCTTCCACCCCGTGAATCTTCCATCAAACAACCTATATAAGAACTCTCCATAGCTTCTTGCCAACAACCTTTCTCATTTCCATCAGATCCCACCCTTTCTCTCGTGCTTTTTTAGCATTAGATATCCTCAACTAAACCCATTTGTTCATCCTTTCGCATCATTTGTCAAATGGGTCCGATTGCCTCTTGTTCATCCTCCCTTTACACGGCCCTCATTTTCTTAGTCATCTGCAGAGGCATCTCAGGGGCTACATTTACGTTTATAAACAGGTGTGACTACACAGTATGGCCAGGCATGCTGGCCAATGCGGGTACAGCAAAACTGGATAGTACCGGTTTCGAACTTACACCCGGAGGGTCTCGGTCTTTTCAAGCTCCACCTGCCTGGTCGGGTCGGTTTTGGGGCAGAACCGGCTGCAGTTTCGACCCAAGCACCGGCCAAGGAAGCTGTGCCACCGGTGACTGCGGGTCGAACGAGATGGAGTGCAATGGTGCAGGGGCAGCCCCACCAGCAACTCTAGCCGAGTTCACAATCGGGTCGGGTGCTCAGACGGGTACCCAGGACTTCTACGATGTCAGCCTGGTGGATGGCTACAATCTGCCAATGGCAGTCGAACCGAGTGGCGGGTCGGGTGCGTGCGGGTCAACCGGGTGTGCGACTGACTTGAACCGGATGTGCCCAACCGAGTTGCGGGTGGGGGACGGGCAGGCATGCAAGAGTGCGTGCGAAGCGTTTGGTACTCCAGAGTACTGTTGCAGCGGCGCCTATGGGTCACCTTCCACTTGTCGGCCGTCGGTTTACTCGGAGATGTTTAAGAACGCTTGTCCTCGATCGTATAGTTATGCTTATGACGATGCTACGAGTACTTTTACATGCGTAGGAACTGATTATTCGATCATATTCTGTCCTTCCGTCGCAAGGTAACAATAATTATCACATGTCAATTTTGTTTTCATTCATTATAGATTCTTGTTGCGATAATCTTGTTCTATTATATCCTCATTTTTTTTTTCTTTTTTCGCTGTAATTTTACTTTACACTTTTGAGACCTTTTTTCCATCAAGAGACAAAGTATCACTAAAGCTATTTTGTTTTATTTTTGTAAGCCTCATAAGTAGTTTATTTACCCTTTTATTATAAGTTTTAAGAGTTCTAATCTCAACACGTGAATTTCGTTAGTACATTAGAAGCATGCAACATATTAGTGTGCCTTGATAGAGATGTTATTTTAGCGGTTCACAATTTGAATTACTTGTAGTTTGTCCTTCACTTTTTGTTCTTGGTGCATGACATTTTTCATGATAAGTAAAGAAGAATGTCTCTTTTAGAAGAATAAAAGGATTTTAAAGAGCAAAAGAAGAATAAAGTTGAACACTTATGGTACTTTTTAGAGCTCACACACAAATCTTGCGAGATTATCAATATTCTAATAAACGTTTTTGTCTCCTGCAGCCAAAAATCTTCAAGCCGAGATCCTTCGTTACCAATGACCACAGGAACAACAAATGGCTCACCTCCGACGACATCGTATGGTTCGAGTTCCGGATCACAAGAAAACCCGACGTCAGCCAACGGTTCATGGTTACCAAACTTTGTCACTTCTAGCGGAGACTTGTCCCTAAGAGTGTCCGCTTCAAATTTTCCGATGCCATTAAGGCTCATTCTCTCCCTAATTATCGTCTCTTTGCTTCACTTCTAGTCAACATCTTCCGGTCCAAGATCATTTGCCATGCACGGTGATATCAGGATGAAAGGAAAGCACGAAATGCATCATATTCATGCCCCAAATTTATTGGCAAGTAGTTTACTTCGCAATCTCCATAAGAAAGGAGCATGGATCCAACGTATGTAGCATTAGCCTTCATGAAACCCTTATTGTATAGCGCGATCAACCATCATGTAAATAGATATTTAAGCCTTTTTTCATTTTCTTTTTTTGGTTTTGTTTTCTAACTAACCTAGATCTGGTTTCCGAGGAAATGTAAGAATCAAAGAGACTTTTTGGAATGAGCATTGCTTAGTTGTAATCGATATAGTGGACTGTACTTGAGAGGATTTGAGAAAAGTAGAGTTAGCTCCACGATGGAACTTTTTTTTGTGAATAATGGGTCGGTGGGTGTACCCTTAAGAAAGCTCTCTCTGTTACTTTGCTGGAAATGCAAGCTTTGGCAGGAATTTATTGTATATGGTGTGGCCTGTCTGCTAGTACCCGCAAAGGCTATCTGCCATCATTTTATATGGAATCATTGGCGTAGGAACAGCTTAAGTTAGAACAAAACGTAAGGGAAAGAAGTTGATTTAAGTAATTCTCTTGCGGTGGTGCTCATCACAACTGAATTCAGAGGTTGATTTTTTGTCCAGAAATGGGTAGCATGGCCTAAGGTTTAAAACTAGTTTGTATCTCTTTTGCTATTTCAAATATTTTTTATATTTTATGTTACAGGTAAAATGTTTGTCAATAGCTTTTTACAACCAAAGAGAACAAGAAAATGGACAAAAGGGTCCAAAACTTGGTTCCATATTTCTGATGATGGTAAGATGATCCCTTTTTGGTTCTTCGTTTACCCTATTTAGTTTTGTTTCGAAAAAAAATATCCAAAGAGTGAAAAGTGAAAGTATCTCAAGGGGAGTTTCCACAAGGAACCAACCGGTTATAACCCGCATCTAGAAAAATGGAGGAAATATTCACCCGTGGTGACAGACAGAGAAATCTCTCTCTCTCTCTCTCTCAAACCCACCAGCACCATCGTGGCACCACCCTGTTGTAATGGAACCGTCCTCTCCACCATGACGAACCAATGCATCTCTCCAACGATATGGACCCTGCTTGTGAATCGATCCTTTATGGCCTCGATCAAAGTCCTGGTACCACCGTTATCTTTTTTTATGTTAGAGGTCAAAAGGTTTGTCAATATTTTTTTACAATGAAAGAGGGTAAGTAAATAGGCAAAACGGTGCAAAACTAAGAAGTCAACTGTCCCTTTAGAAAAATGTCTATTTCTACACTTATATCAGTGCTTTTCCACGGTTCGTTGGTCTCAAACAATTCAGGAGCTCGTCTTTAGCGATTTTTCTTTTGTGACAAATGACGGCGTGAAAGTGTATAACATAGTGTAAAAATAGACGCTCCTATACTAACCCTAACATGCGGTTGCGTTGCAAACATCCACCCCTCGTGAAACTCAAACACCCGTGAAGCGAGTTGAGCCCAAACTACTTTTTCATCCCTTAATTATAGTTCTCGCCAACCTCTAATAGTAAGGCTTATCCTATCGAATTCAATTTGAAATTAGGAAGCAGTAAAGTAGCTTCTTTGTCATCAGAAAATAGCAAAAAGGCTATTCCTTGTGAATAATTTAGGTCATGCTCTCCTATACGTGTGCCAAATTAACTGCCATTTAGTCTTCTGCAACTCTGTGTAAGGCAAAAGATCATATTTTTTAATTGATCGATTGCTTATTTGATGACAAGAATCCGAATCATAGTCGGTATAGGATGTTGACGTATAAATTTTACGTTGAAAAAAATTATTTTTGAATTGGATACCTTTACATGATATCAGAGCGGGCCAATTCAGGCCCAACAGCAGGCAATTCAATATTGAGTTCACCGCCGTCTAGTCTAATTCTTTCATACATGTTGAGATATAAATCTTACATTATGGACGTCTTCCCTTATTTCAATAAATTTTGAATTGGATGCTTACGCAAAGCAGAAGTTCCCACATTTTTCTATCGTTCATGAAGCATACTGATTGAGAATATTGCCGGACCAGTTAGCAATTTCTTCGTCCTCTCTCAAGTGGCTGGTGATGGCAAATTATACATTCCCAGAATGAATAAAATTGTTAAAAACTGCAACTTCTCAAGTTTGCATGTGATTGACAAGACCTTGTTCTTGAGGCACATGGCACGCAATAGCAACTAACAAACCTACTTTACCTACACGTTGTCTGTTTATCAAGACAGTCGTGAAAAAGGCAATTCTATGAGAAAGTAATTCATATTGTCCAGATGATATTAGTTTTTGTTTAGGAAAAGTGAGATGGACAATCAGTGCCCTAAAGTTAAGGGGACAGAGAAGAAATACATGAATATTCCAGCTCTTGTATGTCACAACAGCATTAGCAACTTCTGCTTTCGGTTCCTTAATTGAATATGGCTTCTTCTTTTTTCTTTCCTCTTTTTTTCTTCCTTTTCGGTTAATTCCTTTGAAGCATGTCAGTTGCACAAGTCAGAAATGGAAAATGTTCGGACCCAGAGATTGTTATGCGCAGTTCCTTTTGAAATTTATTATTTATGCCACATTTATAGTTGCTCTTTGGGGCTAAAAAAATCCTAGTAATGCATGTCATTATTCTCCCCCAGTCCCTTCAGCACAGATCTCCTTTCATTTTGCTAACTGCTAAGCTAAGCCCCTTAAAGAGAGAAGGATTTTAGAGTTATACAGTTTACTTCCTTAAATTTCTCTCGTGTTTTCTATACGCTGATGCATGTGGAAAATTAAATGCCACAAAAGGGGAGTATGGCACGTTTCACGCACATGCCCTCTTTGACAAAAACTTTAAACTGGCGTTGAATTTTGGAACTGTTAAAAAAAGAAAATAAAAAGTACATATCTCATAAGAAAGAATTTTGTCGAAATTAAAATTACAAAAAGTGAGGGCAGAGAAATAAACATATAGAACCGCGGTATGACAACCAGATAATGGCTAATGAGACTGGTACTTTGAGTTATGTGCCTTTTCTACACAAGCAAGGCATACAGAAACGTGTGTAGCAGAACCTTACTACTCCAAGTAGAATTAAAGCAACAGCGTAATCTCTATAATCCTGGAGAATCAGATCTTCTTCCTTCTGGATCTCCTGCATGACCCGCTTGGAACGTGGTAATTTTGTTTATTCATGGGCGGCTGCAATTGAGAGAAAGGTTTGTGCGGTGGTTGTGAGCAATAGGAACACGAATCTTCCGTTCTGAGAAAAGCTTACTTGCACTCTGCTAGAAAGTAATGATACGTTTTGAATAAAGACCAGTATCAACGAGTACTTGAGTTTCACCTTTAAAGTAACTCATTTGTCACCACAAACAAGTTATTGACGCTAAAGATGTCACAGGCATTCATCGCGGTTTCATTAAGGTACCACCCTTCCATTGTTTGTATTATGGTCCAAATTTTGTCGCAATTTGCTTTGTTGGGAGCAACCATCAGCTATTGACATGCTTGGAACTCCTCATCTAAGACTTCTTCTTAACGCTGATAGTAGTTTATAAAAATACTTTGAAGCTTGAAAGATTGGTTTCACTCTTTGCTTAGGCTGGAAAAAAAAAAAGATAGAGATGACAAAAAAAAATGGAATAGTAGTTCTCTTCGTTTTCCTTTCTTTTTTGTTTAATTTACGGACTTTTAATTGTTGTCCAATTATCTTACTTTATTAGGTGCTACTTATCAGATGAAATTATCATCCGTTTTTAACTTTGCATTTCTCTCTACATGTACATATAATTCCCAAGAAATTAATTAAAAAAAAAAACCCTCGGTGCCTACCAAGTCCTAGGCTGCTTCGTTACTTTCTTAAATCAAGTAAACGACCAGAATTCCTTCGACATTGCAATCTTCGAGCTTGGTGCATATCCGATTGATTGATATGAAGTTATCGACAAAAAAAGGTTTGTGTAAGCCACATCTAGCCAAGCAAGGAGTCCACCAATAGCTACTGACAGCTTTGGGATGACCATAAGGCTAAACACCAATCTGTTGCTCTAGTTTCGCCTCTTAATAAAGTAGCTATCACAGGACTTGCCGTTGAACTATCAGCATTTTCCCCAAACAAACAAGCAAGCGAGAATATGATAGGTTGTAGAGAATTAGTCTAATCTAGCTTGCATGCGGCATTTACCCGCAGCCTCTTTAAGAAATCCAACTCACTACAAGCATAAAAACAAAATTCCTGCCATGTCTACAATCCTTTTCAGACCCACACAGAGTGGCCCAACACCGTATGCAGCGTCTCTGGGGTTCCCTTAAGCGGTCAAACAAGACAAGATGATGGCAGCTGCGTTGAAAATGAGGTCATGCGTTGTTTCAGGCAAGCTACAACTCGTCCTTGAAATCATGAGCCTCCGTGTCTGCCTCTGCCTCGTCTTTAGCAGAGTCGTCGCCCTCTTTCGTGGTGGACTCCACCTCGACTTCTTCAGCTTCCTCTTCTTCCTCAATTGCTGCATCGGGACTCACATTTAGACTAGACTTCACTGAGTCGTATATACGGGTGGCAAATTCCTTGGGGTCACTCGATATGAAACCACTCTCCATCAGCGCCGTTTGGTACATAAGCTGTGCTGTTTGCTTTACACTCTCATCCTGAAACAGAATTAAACAACCGCATCAGCTGCACATAAAAGCATGGGATTCGATACTTGGACGTGTCAATCAAATGGCTCCCCTGTCAAAGATACCAAAAGTATATTTCGATCAGACAGGTGGCAGACATACCTCGGGGTCTTTTACTACTCTCTCTCGTAGCTCTTTGATAATCGGGTGCCTTGCATTGATCTCAAGCACCCTTTTGCCACGCATGTAAGCCTGCTTGCTGGCATCTGAGAGAGTCTGTGACTGCATGATCCTCTCCATATTTGAACTCCAGCCATACTTTGATGTCACTACTACACAAGGACTCTCAGCAAGACGATTGCTTATCTTCACATCATCCACATTTTCGCTGGCAAGAGCACCCTTCCACCACTTGGTCAACTCCTTGAATGACTCCTTGAGTTCCTTGTCTTTGGAATCCTTCCCAAGCTTGAGGCCCTCCTTGGACACATTTTGGAACTTCTTATCTTCATAATCCATCAGGTATTGCATCAGGTATTCATCCACTGGATCAGTTAGGAGAATCACCTGCAACGGTATGACACATCAATAAAGACAATCAAGAAGCATTTCCAAAATCTAATGTAGATCCAAGAAGCAGATACAAGACACAGGATGTCTTGAATAAAAATTCCTAAAAGTGCAAATCCAAAATATACCTCATAATTCTTCTTTATCAGCCTCTCAAGGAATGGAGATTTCTCCAATTGTTCCTTGCTTGTTCCTGTTATATAGAAGATATCCTTTTGTCCTGATCTCATTCTTGAGATGTACTGATCAAGCGAAGTTAGTTTACCGTCCGATTTTGTGCTGCAAATGGCAAAGATGACATTGAGAATGGCATATGGCATGCTTATATACAATAGAAAATCTACAAGCGTACAGAAAAGCCAAATACCTTTCAAATCTTAGAAGTTTTGCTAAGCGGTTTCTGTTAGCTGCATCCTCAATAATACCGAGTTTTATTGACTTGCCAAATTCATTCCAGAACTTTGTATACTGACCTTTCTTCTCATCATCCTCATTGGATGCTTCAACATCTGCAACACAGTTCAATTAAACATCATCAGAGAAATTTACGAGTATCAGATCATAAACTAACCACGAAAACACGTCTAGAAGTTTAAATGGCAAGGACCAGGTCTTGATTATGACCATACCTTTCTTGGCTTTGTCAGTAGATTCATCAGGATCCTCATCAGCAATCTTGCGGATCATATCTAGGGCCTTCCTGATGAGTTTCTTCTTAATTGTCTTCAAACTACTGTGTTGCTGAAGCATTTCTCGTGATACGTTGAGGGGTAGGGTGTCGGAATCAACAAGACCCTGCTCAAAAACTCAACTGGTGAGAACCTCATTTAAAAATCTAAACTTATGCGAATTGCCTAACTAATAAGATTGCAACTTGGGAAGTTTCAAAATCAAAATTACCATCAAGAAGTTCAGATACTTCGGTAGAAGCTCATCAAATTCATCAGATATGAAGACCCGTCTAACATATAGCTTCAAATTGGACTTTTTATTGTTATAGTAACTCTCATACAAATCATGAGGAGCCTTAGGAGGCACAAATAGTACAGCCTTGAACTCCACATCACCTTCCGCATTGAAGTGACTCCATGACATAGGCTTCTCATCGCTAAAGTCCTGTTTCGGAGGGGAGCACAATGATAAATCAAGAAAAGCAAATGCGCATAAAAAGTTATTATACTTAGTTGTCGGTTTACCTTCGCAAGGGACTTGTAGAATTTTGCGTACTCTTCATCCGTCACTTCTTTCGGACTTCGCAGCCAGATAGCCTTGACGTCATTCAAAAGCTCCCACTCATAAGTTGTTTCCTTCACTTTCTTGGTCTTTGGTTTCTTTTCATCTTCCCTTTTCTCAGAATCATCATCTTCCCCTTCTTCCTCAGAAGAGCTGCTTTCGGCTGCCCACGTCATTTGAGAGAACAAAAAATATTAAATAGTAATTAGAGCATGGACAGAATCGAAGTAGTTCTACAAAAGAACCATTTTGAGGTTCAAACATACATGATTCCTCTTCATCGCTTGACTCATCTTCATCGGCAGGAACCTCCACGTCGACCTCTTTGCTAGCCCAGAGATATATGGGGAAGTTGATGAATTCAGAATATTTTTTAACCAAGTCCTGCAATCCGATCAACATTAAACATGTTAGTAATTAATTTTGAACGGAACCAAAGTTTGGTCTGTGGTGGATAGCTAATATATAAGGTTTTCAGATAGAATTTAATTTATGCATACGCCCACAGTCATGTAAAAAATGGCATAGATAACAAAAGCCTTGTTGGCCTATTCATCCTACTTGGGTCCCGATATGCATGAATGTTTATACCTTGATAAATCAGACTATGTTGCACTGTTTCACAGAGTGATGTGTACTATGTGACAATTTATCCTGCAGACATATAGTCACTGGGACAACGGCAGAGAGAGAGAAAGAGAGAGGACTAAGGTTTGTTCACCAAAGTTGGTACCTTGTTTGGAGTAGAGGGATGGTGGTGACTATTAATAGAACAATACACCTAACAAGGTTTGAGTGTCACAACCATTCAGTAAACTATCCTGCATGCAACCTCCTCGAAATCCGCATCTGGTAAGGAATTGGGGAGAAGAGAATAGCAAGCTGGAGAATACGAGAGGGCATTGACAGGAGAAGAACAGTATTGCATCTTTGCTCTTCGTCTTTTTCTGTGCTACATATTGACTTATGAAAGTTACTGCTTCTTCATGATATCGCTAAAATGTTACCTAGACGTGTGTTTTACGCCCAAAATTCATCTTCTGGTTTTTTTCCAGATTCTGATAGCATGACATATATTGATCAGAGTATAAACAGGTTGGGGAAAAAGAATACGGAGATACATATCTAATACATAATATCCCACACTTGTATAATTAAAATAAGTAATCTCGATGAAGAACCAAGGTTCTCTCAATTATAATCTATGGTGCCATCCAGAAGTTAATCATCATGTAGGTACGCACAAGTCTCTTTGACATGTATTATGTGTATAACTTACCTTTAGTTTGATTTCATCCAAGTATTCTCCAGCTTCATCTCTAAGGTGCAATCTGATTTCAGTCCCACGTCCAAGTGGTTCATTCCAAGAATCCTCGGAAATAGCAAAAGCACCATCGGCCTTTGACTCCCATACATACCTGGAAGCCAGAATTTGTTGTTCAATATTTACTGCGCCAATGAAATTTCCACTAGACAGCGTCCTACAGTAAACAAATTAAGCATAGTGTGGCTAGGGAGAAATCATACTGTTTGTCGTCGTTGTGTTTGCTTATGACTTCTACATAATCAGCAACAAGGTATACCGAGTAGAACCCAACACCAAACTGCCCAATTAGATTAAGATCTCCACTTGTCTGCATTTTCTCTACAAAAGCTGTACAAAAGCACATAGATAATAAGCACATTTACTCATCAATCTGTGAAAAGAAGCTTCCAAAAATAGCTGTCAAATGTCCAGCCTTTACAAATAACGATACCTGAAGTTCCAGATTTTGCTATAGTTCCTAAGTTCTTGATCAAATCCTCCTTTGTCATACCAATACCTCTATCTCGGATGGAAAGTATTTTTTTCTCCTTGTCTAACTTAATCTGCAAGTCATCAGATTACAAGTTTTTTATCCAACAAGTTATCACATAACAAACAACCACTATACTTGCAAAGATATTTCAAATTGTCACTAACCTGGATCTCAAGCTTTGCATCATCACCTTCCCCCAATACTTCCTTATCAGTGAGCGATAAAAACCTGATCTTGTCAAGTGCCTGAATCATATGGGGGTGGGTGTTAAGCATATTTTTGTGAAATGAAAAGAAAAAAGAAAACTTGACCATTGAGGGCAAATCTTACATCAGAAGCATTGGAAATCAACTCCCTCAAAAAAATATCCTTGTTGCTATAGAGAGAGTTGATAATAATGTCCATAAGCCGAGACACCTCAGCCTGAAACTCAAACTTCTCCGCAGAACTGCGTAGCGTTTTCCTAGACATCGATTCAGCTTCCCTAAACAACAAAACAAAATCACACTTCAAATCATCAAAGGAGTCTGTACATGAAGATGAAGAATTATACGACCACAATCAGCAGACCTCTTAGCCACATCAGAATCTGTGGATAAACCATGCGGAACAGCACCTAGCTTTTCTTCAACCTTGGGTGGATCTACCAGTTCTTCTGAATCACCTTCTGCATTTGCTTGTAACTTCCGACCTAAAGGAAAAAGATTCAACAAAAAAGTACAAAACCGCTTATAATAAGGAGACAAGTAAAAAGAGAGATTTAACTACAAGACCCAATCATTTCACAAGTGCTAGGCTGGCAGTCAAATATGCATGACATACATTATCAATTACCATATCATAAAAAGAACTGCATAATGTTAGGAGTGATTACTCGAAACGTCTATACTCAGCAGGAGCGAGTATGTTCTTCTGACTCAGTCAGGGGCACATGTAAGCACCACCCAGCACAGTGCTCTATCCCTATCCTAGAGCAAACTGATTTTGCTCATTCTTTCTTAACAGCTCACAAAGTTGATAGTTAACTAGTTAGGTGATCTAACAACTCATTCACTTGTGAAGTTTAGGGAGTAATTTCAGTGTAGTGTAAACCACTAGACTAGTAACTGCACTGACTGATTATCATTACTGGCTCCCCTTGATCTCCCTCCAAGCTAGAGGACTAAACCCAAACAGTGAATACTAGCCATGTACAAGGATTAACTAGGAGATGCCCGTTACCGAGGTCACGATCATCAGTCTATAGGTGAATTACGACTTCCTTTCAACACGATTGCATAAATAATAATGTAACATGGCATCGCTAAGTCTAATTCGCTGGTTCAATTACCAAACATGTAGCACTCCTAAGAGTAAGGCTACATTATCTAGAATGGCTAGGCAGAGGTACTTGATAGAATCAGCCTATTCTCAGCTCGAACATAACATTGCAGTACGATACTCAGCATTCGAGGGATTAAAGCTATTGATTTTAGGAACGTCTAATTTCACACCTCTGTATGCTTATCGCGTCTAATATTGGAGACGTTTCGAACAAGAATCTTCTAACACCATACACGTACAAACACACAAACAAACAAACAAGATCCAGAATGTATCCATCTAAAAATCAGATCCAATCATCTCCCCGCACAAATTCAAACCTAAATATCACTAAATAAATTGATAATCGAACTTCACTGATAGGCGAAATCAAACAAAAGTGAAACCCTAGTACCTTGATCTGGAAGGAGAAACAGAAGGCACAAGAGAAACAAAACGGAAGGGACCGTCCACTTCCTCATTGCTGCTGCTGCTGCTGTGGCGTTTGAAATGTCTTTCTGGATTTAGGTCCTATATAACTACGATCTCTCTTCCATTTCCACAAGAAATTTATACTGGAAGTGAAGTGAGAGTGGAAGAGAGACCTTCGGTCTCACTTGTTGGGGGCTGCCACGAGTTGCGACGCTCCGATTGGCTAGGCTGTGCCAGCGTGGATGATCTAACGGCCGATGCGTGCTATTTCGGGACGTGGCGTAAGGCTATTGGCCGGACTCGCCGCACTCGACGTGGAGAAACCAATGGGCTTCTCGAAGTCTCGGTGCGACGACTTGGAAGACCAAATGCTCTTGAGTTCAGCGTGAGAGGCCGCTTTGTGGTACACAAAAAAGAAAAATGATATATTCTTTTACGACTTTGTTTATTGGATAAAGAATAATTCCGTTGATTTGCACAAACATTTTTAAAAATGACTTTTATCAAAAAGCTTGATGCACCTTCAATTAAGTTAGGGACTATTTATAGGCGCGAGTATCCTTAGCAAGATTATAAGCAACGTAATTTTTTGATCGCTTAGTTAACGTGATATGAATTTTAAGACATCTATACGAATGCTCCTTTGTGCATAGATATCGTAATGAGTTTGAGTGCCTTGATACTTTCACTACATAGCATCTGCCTCTACCAATGTTTTATCAATATCTTAAGAGTGCTCCATGAATATTATTTGTTTTGCTCATAATTATTCTGTTGTTGCGTTATCAATAAACACACTAACTTGAAGTGGCAAAATTATTCTGTTGTAGCATTCTCAATAAACACACTAACTTGAAGTGGGAAGGGAAACTCTTATGAGCTTTGCCAACAAGGTTTTGCCTTTGTCACAAAAAGATTTTCGTAGTTCATCATTTTTTAACTAGTTGTGGGCTATTTTTACTTGAGTGTAGCCTTCCAAATCTCAAAGGACAAGCAGAAGTGAAAGAAAAAAAAAAGTAGTTCAAGAACTCGGGTTTCGAGCAATGAACACACAAGTGTCATTTGCTTTTAATCTTTATTTTTTGAGCTGCTTATAGTGTAGAATCGTCATTCGAAAATAAGACGTAAATGAAATTTTATTATATGCTGCTTGTACATAAGCATGTATTTGAAGTAACTTTTGATGACTTGTACTCATCTATGTGGTGAATAAGCATTTTGCTCCTTAAATATTTTTTTTTTGCAAATACTTTTTGTACGTATCTAGCTAAAAATTGAAAAAAAGTGACGATCCTTTTGACTAGTACCGTACCTTCAGGGACGCTTTATGCACACTAGGTGCTATTACAGAATCATGAAGCACCCCAATGTTGCATGTATTTGAGAATTGAGCTTTTGGATGGGGTTTCAGCTGGATTTGGGCTGTAGGTTAGACCGCAGTTCTCTCTATTACGGTGCTGAAATATTCTTACTGGTCATTTTGTATGGCGTGGTGACACACGGTGGCCCTTGATGGCACAAGGAAACCGTGTGTGGCACTCCACTTGCCGCTCGCAAGAAGAGTCCGCCAACCAATCCCAACAATTTAAAGCAAGCAGTGCATCAACATCGCATAAAACAGTGCACAAAGAGTAAATTTCAACATGAGGGCAAAACGGTCACAAATATCTTCATTACTTCAATAGCATCATTACAACTTACAAAAGGCTTTGTTTGCATCCACAGTGTGCAATCTAGCTAGACAGGCAAGCTAAAACAAAGCAAGGGACTCTCGGGTATGGGTGTGCATGACTCCCATATAGTACCATTAGGAGGAAAAACCAAAGTGACAGTAGTAGACGTAACTATGTGCGAGGAGTCATAGTGCCCCTTTTTAGAGAAATACAGCTCGAAATGACTTGAAATTTTACAGGGAAACTTAAATATATACAACGGTGGTCTCCACCAAAATTGAGCAAAAACGCACGCCTGGATCTTTAGATCTTCACTGTTGGCTTTTGACGTGCGCGGGCACTGCAATTGGGCGCGCAGGCGCTGTGCTTGACGGGCGCATGGGCGCGAGACTTGAGGAACTTGTGAGGGCGCATGGGCGCCTGTTGGAAGGGCGCGGGGGCGCTGAGCTGGATGGGCGCGGGGGCACTGTGCTAGGCGGGTGCAAGGGGCAGCCCGTGACATTCTCCCCCACTAGAGCTGTTGACTCCCTCGTCAACTTCTGCATGTGGTAGGCTTCAATCTTGTCGGCGTAGGCTGATAAGTCTGCTGCTCGTTCCTAAGTGTTTTCTTCATCCATATGTCCCTGCCACTTGACTAGGTACTCCTGATGGCGTTTGCGGGAAGCTATAATCACTCTATCATTCAAAATAGCTTCGGCAACTCGTTTTCCTGCTGCTTTGGGTTTGAGTCCTTGTCTCTTGATTTGGCCCCTGGAGGGGTCGGCTGTGTCTTCATATAATGGCTTCAACATGCTGACGTGAAAGAAGGGATGGAGCTGGCGGCTCCACCAATGAGGCGGATCAACTTTGTAAGCCATCTTGTCTATCTTCTTCACTATAGTCAGGGGTCCCTCATATTTCTGCAAAAGACGAGAGTCTCTTCCCCTTAGAAATTTGCGATCTTGTTGCAGTAGCTTAACCATAACTTTGTCGCCCACGTTAAACTCTTGAGATCTCCTGTTCTTGTCAGCGTGTTTCTTCATTCTTCTGGCTGCTTTCTCAAGGTAGGAGTGAGCTAGATCTATATTCTGCCTCCATTCTTCACTGAAGCTTATGGCCCTTGGGGATTTCCCGGCATTGGGGACGTTTACCGTGTGGGGTAGTAACGGTTGTTGTCCATTTACAATCTCAAAAGCACTCTTCCCTGTCGAAGAGCTTTTGCGTGAGTTGAAACACAGCTGGGCAACATCCAGTAGCTTGACCCAATTTTTCTGTGTTGCACTGACAAAATGGCGGAGGTACTCTTCTAACATGGAATTGAACCGCTCCGTCTGACCGTCTGATTCTGGATGATAACTTGAACTCATCGAAAGTTGGGATCCGAATAACTTAAAGAGTTCAGTCCAAAAGTTTCCAGTGAAGCGGGAGTCCCGATCACTGACAATGTCTTGAGGCATTCCTCAATACTTCACCACATACTTAAAGAAAAGTTGCGCTGTGTCTTCGGCTGAGCAATACTTGGGTGTTGTGATAAAGCTCGCATACTTGCTAAACCGATCAACGACAACAAGAATTGTGCCTAAGTCTTCAACCTTCGGCAGACCAGTGATGAAATCCAATGACACACTCTCTCACGGTCTCTTGGGGACCGGCAGCGGCTGTAGTAACCCTGCTTTCTTCTTACGCTCCACCTTGTCCTGCTGACAAGTAAGGCATGTTTTCACATACTCTTGCACTTCATCCCCCATTTGGGGCCAGTAGTAACCTTGTTGAAGGAGAGCTAATGTTCTTTCTCCTCCGGCATGGCCTGCCCAAAGGGTGTCATGACATTCTCGAATCAATGTTCGTCTCAGATCATCGACTCGAGGAACGTATACCCGTCTTCCTTTGGTCATCAGCAAACCATCTTCTTGCCAAAACTGTCGAGTTTTACCGCTCTTGATCAGTTTCAGTAGTTGTTGGGCAACCGGATCCCTGGTAAGGGCCTTCTTGATCTTATTCCCGATGTTGATGGCAACTCGGCTATCTGCTCTAACAATAGCATTCATGGCCATCAATACTACCTGATCTAGTTCGGCTCTCCTGCTGAGGGCGTCTGCTACGCTGTTGGTTGAGCCTGCCCTGTACTCGAGCATGAAGTTGAATTCTGCCAAAAGTTCCTGCCACGTGGCCTGTTTCGAGGTGAGCTTAGATTGACTCAAGAAGTGGCTCACTGCAGTGTTGTCCGTCCGCACTATGAAGCTAGAACCAAGCAGGTAGTGCCTCCAAATTCTGAGACAGTGTACTACCGCGAGCAACTCTTTCTCATGAGTGGTGTAGCGACGTTCTGCTTCGTTGAGCTTCCTACTCTCATATGCCACCGGGTGGCCTTCTTGCATTAGAACCCCTCCTAGTGCAAAGTCAGAAGCATCTGTATGAACTTCAAAGGACTTCGACACATCAGGGAGAGCAAGTACCGGATCTTCAGACATAGCCTGCTTCATAGCCGAGAAGGCCGATTGACACTCCTTGGACCATTCCCAAACATTGCTCTTCTTCAAAAGTTCGGTTAGGGGATAGGCCATTCTCGAATAATCTCGGACAAACTTCCTATAATAGTTGGTCAATCCAAGGAAAGATCGCAGTTCTGAAACATTCGTTGGCGGCTGCCACTCCTGTATCACTTGAACTTTAGCTGAGTCCATCCTTATCTGACCCTGTTCTATCACATGGCCCAAGAATTTAATCTTGGTCTGGGCAAAAGTGCATTTCGACAGCTTCACGTATAGCTCGTGCTCCCTCAGTCGGGCAAGCACCTTCCTCAAGTGCTTCAGATGCTCGTCCAAGCTGGAACTGTAGATCACAATATCATCGAGATACACCACTACAAAATTGTCAATGTAGTCCCGCAAAACCTGATTCATCAAGGTGCAAAATGTGGCCGGGGCATTGGTCAAGCCGAACGGCATGACTAGGAACTCATACGCACCGTATCTGGTGACACAAGTTGTCTTCGCCTCGTCACCTTCGGCAATTCAGACCTGCCAATACCCAGACTTCAAGTCCAACTTGGTAAACACTCTCGCCCTACTAAGCTGATCAAAACAGTCGGCGACTAAAGGAATAGGATACTTGTTCCGAATAGTCACCTTGTTTAGCGCCCTGTAGTCCACACACATCCGCAAGGAACCATCTTGTTTCTTCTGGAAGAGGACTGGTGCACCGTAAGGCGACTTCGCTGGAGTGATCAAACCCGCATCTAGCAACTCCGTCAATTGTTTTCTGAGTTCAGCAAGTTCTGGTTGTGACATCCGATACGGAGCTCGGGCGGGTGGCTTCGTGCCTGGCACGAGCTCTATCTCATGGTCAATTGCCCTTCTAGGTGGCAATTTCTTCGGCAATTCATCAGGCATTACATCTTCAAAGTCGTTTAATATCACTTTAACTTCTTTCGGTAATGGTCCCGATACTTCTTCAATTTCGTCCCACCGTAGCATGGCAAGGTAGGTTGTTTCATCCCGTTTTAATCCCCTTTTCAACTGGAGGGCTGAGATAGAACGCTCTCCCGCCCTAGAAGATATAGTTGGGATGACACACGGTTTATTCCCAAGCATGACTAGCGAGTTGGTACATGGCATCACTGTGGTCTTTGTGTCACGCAGAAACTCCAACCCAAGGATCAGTTTAAAGTCGTCCATGATGACTACTGAAAAGTTGGTCCTTCCTTCGTATGGGCCAATCTTGATCAAAACAGATCTCGCTATCCCCGCTACTGGCTGTGCGGCGGAGTTGATAGCCTTCACCCGTCCGCACCCTTTTTCTAGAGTTAGACCCAATCTTTCCACTTCGGTGCTAGAAATGTAATTATGGGTAGCTCCTGTGTCCACCATGGCCCTGATGGCCTTCCCGTTAACCTTGATGTCCACATACATCAAGCCTTTTCCTGGTACATCACCCTTTTTCTTTGGTGGCATGTCTTTAGGCTCTTCCCCAGTCAAGCTCTTTTTGGGGTTCCCAACCTGTGTTGTCACCGCATTACACCACTGAGGAAAGGCCCCGACGGCATCTTCCTCTTCATAATCTTGTGTGTCTGTTTGCTCATCTGTTGGTGGATGCCTTGGTCGAGAGCCAGGTTGTTCCCCACGTTGCACCTGCCCAATGTTGTCAAAGAAGGCATTCATCATCTGTCGCTGCGGACAGTTAGCGATCACGTGCGGTCCTTGGCACAAGAAGCAACCCCTGAAAGGAGGTTTCTTCACTTCTCCACTGGTGCTAGCGTCAGGCTTGGCTTTGAACCCAACTCCACTCTTCTGTTGGGTAGAAGAGTTTGATGCCCAACTGTTTTTACTGCCCCAGCTTTGGTTTGGCACTGGACCCCCTGGCTTCTTACCACCAATACCTCTGCTTGGATTTCCTCTCTGAGGGGGTCTCTGTGGCTCGGAGTTATTATTTGAAAGGCTCTCGGCAGCGATGATGGCTTCATTAAGGTTGTTCACCCGACGTCTATTAAGCTCGGTGCGAGCCCATGGTTTTAACCCTTCCATGAAGAAGAAGAGTCTGTCGACTGCGGACATGTCACTGATGTCCAACATCAAGGCAGAAAATGCCTGGCAATACTCTCGGACCGATCCAGTGTGCTTGCATTCCAGCAACGCTTTTCTCGCGTTGAATGCGGTGTTTTCTGGGAAAAACTGACTCTTTAGCTCACGTTTGAGTATCTCCCATGTGTTTATGACGCAAGACCCATCTTCGATCTCTGCGTACTTCTTCCGCCACCATAACTTGGCATCTCCAACCAAGTACATGGCAGCCATCGACACCTTTGTCGCTTCCGAGTCTACTCTGATGGCTCGAAAGTATTGTTCTATATCGAAAAGGAAATTTTCTAATTCCTTGGCGTCACGGGCTCCCCCGTAACTCTTGGGCTCTGGCACTCGGGGCCTCGACGAGTGCTCCGCACCCCCAGCGGGTGTGTTAACCACTGCACGACTAAGAAGCTCCACTCGATCCTGGAGTTCTTGAAATTTAGACTCCCAGTCTATACCTTCACTGTGCCGTGCATGGTGTTCCACCCGATCTTGAAGCTCCTGAAACTTCCCCTCCCATTCCATGCTCTCAGCATATCGGGTATTATCAGTGGCTTCAAGATTCACTTCCAACGCATCAAGGCGAAGGGAGAATTGCTTCAGGATGCCCGGAGCATCCTGGTCACTCTTGAACATGTCATGTATCTGTGCTTCCAAAGCATCGATTCTCTCTTTCGTGTTGGCCATAGTTTTTCTCAGCAAACTATCCCACAATATTTTCTTAGCTGAAGCCACGGTCCCTTGGGCAACCGCGGCTCTGATACCACCTGACACCCGGTGGCCCTTGATGGCACAAGGAAACCGTGTGTGGCACTCGACTTGCCGCTCGCAAGAAGAGTCCGCCAACCAATCCCAACAATTTAAAGCAAGCAGTGCATCAACATCGCATAAAACAGTGCACAAAGAGTAAATTTCAACATGAGGGCAAAACGGTCACAAATATCTTCATTACTTCAATAGCATCATTACAACTTACAAAAGGCTTTGTTTGCATCCACAGTGTGCAATCTAACTAGACAGGCAAGCTAAAACAAAGCAAGGGACTCTCGGGTATGGGTGTGCATGACTCCCATATAGTACCATTAGGAGGAAAAACCAAAGTGACAGTAGTAGACGTAACTATGTGCGAGGAGTCATAGTGCCCCTTTTTAGAGAAATACAGCTCGAAATGACTTGAAATTTTACAGGGAAACTTAAATATATACAACGGTGGTCTCCACCAAAATTGAGCAAAAACGCACGCCTGGATCTTTAGATCTTCACTGTTGGCTTTTGACGTGCGCGTGCACTGCAATTGGGCGCGCGGGCGCTGTGCTTGACGGGCGCATGGGCACGAGACTTGAGGAACTTGTGAGGGCGCATGGACGCCTGTTGGAAGGGCGCGGGGGCGCTGAGCTGGATGGGCGCGGGGGCGCTGTGCTAGGCGGGTGCAAGGGGCAGCCCGTGACACGTGGCCCAGTGTTCAGCTTGTATTGACTGCACACTGGGCCTGGTCAACCCGGCCCCAGGCCTATGTTAAAGAATATCGATTAAGATCAGGAAATGATGTTCTATCCCAGTGTTAAGCTCATATTGAATACTCACCGGGCCTAGTCAACCCGGCCCCAGGCCTATGTTAAAGAATATTGATTAACATCAGGAAATAATGTTCTTATGATAGGTTTAGCCGTTTAGCTCCGTTTGGTAACACTTATTTTTCTAATTTTTTCTCCAGTTTTGTGAACTGAAAAAAATAAACACGTTTGACACATAGTTTTCCTTTTTTTTTCCTTCAATTTTGAAAATCAGTTTTTAAGACAGAGCTATTTTTTAAAACTCCAAAAAAGAATTTTCGGTTTTTAGTTTTTGTTTTTATTTTGAGATCACCACCACCACCCTCCCACAGCCAGCAGCCACCGCCCACTGCCACTGCCATTGCCGGCGACCGACAGCCTCTTCCGGCTGCCGATCACTGCCACGCCCCACCACCATCACTGCAAACCATCACAAAAAAAAACTGGGTAATCAAACACCCATTTATTTTTGTAAGAAAAATTTTAACTGATTTTGATTTTTTTTTTGAAAACAGAAAACCAAAATTGAAAGTGTTAACAAACACTACCTTAGTTTTACGTACTTCACAAAAACAATAGACAAAGTGTCCTTGATATTTTCTTCAATCAACTTATGGTGTGCAAATTATTTTACAGCATTAACACTGTAATCCTTAGGATATTTTTTAATCTTGCAAAAATGACTTTGAAGTAAGGGTGTTGATCTTTTATTGTTGCTGGTGACTTAAACTAAATTGTCAGTATCATCTCCCCGTCCATTTATCACAGTTGGACAGACCAGATCACTTTTATTTTAAAAAAATTTCGTCGTCTCATACATAATAGAGCAGACGTCTACGCATATGATAAGTTAGCAAATGTCCGCTACATAATGAAGCGGATGATGACTTTACTTAGAAAATATAACGGAACTGGGCCACCCACCTCGACAGTGTGAACGGCTAGATTACGCTGACAACTTAATTTAAGTTGTCAACGATATCATTTTATTAGCTCTCTTTCAGATAATATTACATGCAAACATGGTTATATTTTCTAGTATTCTTTGACCACCTTAGTTTCTTTAAAGCTCTTATTTTCTTAAAATTTGACCACCTTGCCATATGATTCTCTAGATGAACACATGGCCAACTTCACAGAAATTGCTAACGGCTAGACTAATCATAATGACATTTTCAAAGCTTGACTAAACTCTCCCTTATTTTCCCTTGCAATTCTAGCTGCATAACTTCGAAGTCCAACCCCAAGGAGCGGGTAAAGTGACAAAGGTATTGAAAAAATACCTTAAGGTCTCGCATTCAAATCTTCATACCATCGAACCAAATATATATTGCTGTTCTACCAAATCCCGAAAAAAAAAAACTTCGAAGCCGGACCCCAATTCCATCATCTCCATCGCAGTCATGTTACACAAAGCCTGCACGCGCACTTCTAGTTCTTGCCGAATTTGCAAAGATTAAAGAAACCATCGCTCCTCAGTTTCTTTCTCTCGCCGCTGGTTATGTGTACCATCCTCACCTGGCCAAGTCGCATAAATCTTGTACGTTCTGGTTCTTTAACATAAATAGCCATTTGTCCTCTCCCTAACAGATTATCCATTTGTGTGAAGCTTCCCACTTTTCGAAAATTGGAAGACGAATTCAACGAAAAATCGATGAACTGAATGTATTGTCGTCGCATTAATTCAGAATTGAATTCTCGTCCCTCTTGTTATACAAAAACCTGTATACATACTCTGAATCTCCAATCCCAGTCCATTCAGATTAAACACAAGTCCCTGCAGTATATGCGGCATGTGGAGGAAATTAGAGCAAGCATTCACAGGAGGCAACAATTTGCCAACATGCCTTATCTTCCCTGCCACTTGCCGCAGCAGAGCCTTGCTGCTACCTCTTTCCCTCTTGGTTTCAGATTTTTTTGTTTGGTGACCAAATTGTTTTGAAATGGGACACAACTTTTACCGTCATTCTTCTTTCTAATGCTCTTATTACAAAAACATGCATCCACCTCTTCGTCTGCTCTCACGCTATCATCTCGCTCTTGCTAAACGACAAGTGACTTAGATCAAACGATTCGGATTTCTCTGTCGCCTTTCCTCCATATTCAGCAAAAGGAGAAAAGACACATTTCGAAATCAGTTAGGCAGTTTCTCAGTCCATGTAAGATGAGGCATCAATGTCGCATAACTAACTTCAAGCAATCGCAATGCTTCTTAGCCTTTGGGATTTAGGACCTTGTTGTCTACTGGATTTGGTCTCAATCCTCAATTGGTAACGTACTCCCAGCTGTGGCCCTCCACCAAGGCATTGGATCTCCTAATCTGCACACGCTGCCTACATCATCATGCCGTTTTAACATGTAGGCTGTTTCCTTTTTCTGCAAATGTTAATCTAATTAAACATGGCTGGTGTTGGGTCAAGCCATGATAATGTACAAAGCATCTACCTATTCTATGATGAAGTATGACCAGCTACCGATTGATGTTGGCCATGTACCAGTCCCACCCACTATTTGCAAAGCTATATAAGTAGAGATTAATGGTATATGTCATCCATAATTGATGTTCTAACCAAATTAAGTACAAAATCAAAGAACATTGTAAAAACGAGAGAGGTGGGAACCAAAGTATTAACAACATCGATCATAAAATGTTAACGTATAAGAAATTGAGCGATTTAATTAGTGCGCCTAACCTTTAAATTAAAGACAATGGTACACGATTAAGCTCGATAAACGCGATTAACAAGAAATACCCACCAAAGTGCTATTAACACATTTTTTTTTATCTCATACGTACTAATTTAGGACATTATGGTATCTTGACGGTTAATTTAAGAAACTGGGTCTATGTTTTTGGAACAAATATGCTTCTCAAGACTCAAACACAAGGTATACATTGTCTTTGCAGGTACATTGGCTACTAGACAAAGGAATGTAAGTGCTGCAAAGGTGAGACCAATATTATAATGCAAGTTGGGGAGACGTGTCATTACGTTTTCGGGTTGTCCAGAGACCACCCTGGTGAACCAACCATAGGTAGATGATTTCTATCTTTCGCTTTCTCGCAAACAACCAAAAAAGAACTCATAACAAAGAAGATAAGCTCAAAGCCCCCCCAAGTTTTCCCATATAAAAAGGCACACCCGTGACTACATGAGTAGCTCTCACGTACCAAACATTCTTTAGCTCAAACAGTCTCGTGCGAGAAGAAGATGACCATTTCTGATATGGTGGTGGGGAACTTGACGACGGTGTACCTGGCGGCGATAGCGGCCATAAAGGCGTACGGGCTGGTTGCGGGGCGGAGCTTCAGTGGGGGACTTGTGCTGGTTCTGTCGACGGCGGTGGTTGGTGTGATCCTCGTTGGAACACTGACGTGGGACGTGTCTCGCAAGGCCAGTTATGTATTGACGACACCTCCTGATGATGATGACACGCACGATGGTACTTGTCGGGGTGGCATCTGTTGGCACGGGATGGCCGTCAAATCGCCGGCGTCGCAGGTCCGGTTCAGGCTTCCTCAGTATGATCCCTCTTACGGCGGCAGCCTATGAAAGACGCAAGCATTGATCACAGTACGAGAATGGACATAATTACAAACTAGGATCTTTAGTTTTTTCTTTTTCTTGCTGTAATTTCAGCTTCCGCGGTGATGTTGTGCATATTACTTGTATAGTATGGTGTTTCGTTCATGTGTGTATCTACAGCCCATTTACACCTTAATTTTGCATTCGGTTGGCTCTAAATGTGTTAATACAATCTTCCAATTGCAGATCAAGGGATGCATGCAGATGAGAAACAGTTACTTAGTATTTTTATCGGTTTAAAACTCAGTTAGCAGAGAGTTTCAGAATTTTGAGATAATGAAATTAACTATTGCCACATCACCTACCTATGATTACAAGAGCTCGATCGTTCATTGAGCAAAAGTTCAACGAGAGCTCTTGTAATAGGTTGGGTTGGGCTAATTGGTTCATCTAAAGTTTAGAATCATCGTAAGTTTATCGATCTAAATCATCGAGTTGAATATCACTTTAAAGGCCTTGTAACAAGTCTCACAACAGTCTTGGGGACATGTATTGCTCTTGACGCGTTGACATTCACCTTGGAGCATATGCATTTGGGACTTCCCTTAATAGAGGAGATTGCAAAGTCCGAGGTGTATGGGTTGTCTTTGTATCAAACTTTTCACTGGCAAAGGCCGAGGGACCTTCTTAGTGATTAGGACCTTAAAAAGGTGAGTTTGGACCTCCGAATGGAGTATGATGCTGCCAGTTTACCTGAGCTTTGGTTCTCCACTTCATCCAAAATCAAGGAGGCTAAGACGGTGCCTAATCTAGGGCAGATTGCCCTTTTATCTGGTTGACAGTGTTGCTTTTTATTAGGAAAAAAAATGACTCACTTTACCTTGATTAGATCGTCGCATTGCAAAGTCCAAGATACACCCTAGAAAAGAAAACGACACTTTATATATACAAATTGGTGAAAAACGATACATTATATATACAAATAGGTGGTATTCAATTTTGACACGATAATGCTGTGGATGAATTATTGTTCAAAACTTTAGTCTCTTCACTAACTTTCAGTGAAAAAAATATTTTGAAGTATTGCTAGAAGGTAAAGCATTGATTAGAAGTTGTGATAATATTGTAGTCTTCGGAAGGAAAAAAATAGAAAGCGATTCATAAATCGCAAGGCTTTATTTTGGGCCTTCCAATCAAAGACAGTAGGGCTCTCCTTTAGAAAACACTTCGATGCCAATGTTATCGTTCTACATTTTGGTGATCTTTTAAACACTGACGTAAGTTGGAGAGCCATATTTCTTTCAAACTGTCTCCTTTTTATTGAAATATTACAAAGTATTTGCTTAAAGAACGTTAATATTATACTTCCTTATGTTTTTCATATTTTTGTTTGTTGCTAAAAAATGTATATTTGGAACAAAATTTACAAAAATGTTCCAGCTGTGAAGAAAGATGCAAAAAAACATAGTAATAGGTGAGTAATACGATTTACATTTTCATAACAAAAACACGATTTGTGAACAATTTTTAAGTCTCGTTACCGGTAATTTAAATGTGAGAGAAGCTTAGGCTTGAATATTCTTGAAACTCCACAATAATGAAAAAAAAACACCTTTTTTAAGCCTTTAGTTACTGAATTTTTGTCTCTAAACAGTTGATACAAAATTCCTTAAAGTGTCATTAAAGTAACGAAGCAAAATATCGTAAATAATTAACCACTTTCATGAGATTGGCAGAACGTTTTTATAGATGGATATCCATAGTTGGGAGCTAATCTACTGTCACCATTAAGCTGCCAACGGTGATCTAGCATTCCATCCACTGTAGATGGACAAACATGCAAGATCATTTTTTTTTCAAATTTTTCCTGTCAGCCTATTATGGGATAGACGTCCAACATAGATGGTAAATCACCTCTGTCACATAATGGGACGGACATCCACTCCATAATAGGGCGGATAATAAAGTTCATTTTAGAGAAGAAAAAATAGAATTTAGACAGCCAGGTCGATAATATGCACGGTTCAATTACTTCCGATAACTTAATTAAGTTATCAATGTTGTCATTTTATCGACCATTGTCATGTACCATCAGAGTATTAAATTAACTAGTTGGTGCTAAGTTTTTGTTTCACTAGTCTAATGTGTCACTTGTTATCCCAAAAAAGGAACAGTAAACATTTTTGGTGCTTAAAATTGTTTGTGAAGAAATGCCAGCGTGTCTCTTATGTGCGCCAGGTTTCTGTTTGGGTGCGTCTTGTTATGAGTCCACATCCGGAAGTTCCAGTGCCATCTTACGGTGCTCATCCAAAGCAGACAATAACGGACTACACTTCCCAGTTCCCACAAACCTCATCTTCCATTTTCTTTCCTCTCTCCCCCACACATACAGAAAGTCTCCGCCACCTACCACGGCCTATCTCCGCCCTATTGCTACCCTAGATGGCCGAAAGCCCGTCCCAACAATCGCCGTCTCCAGCGCCACCTGTCGCCGACGCCTCCGATCCCGGACAGTACTGGTGTTACCACTGCGATAAGCGCGTCTCCGTCGATACCGTACCGGACCTCCCCGACGTCACGTGCCGCGACTGCACTGGCGGCTTCGTCGAGCCCATCGACGACGACCCGCCGTACGGAAACCAGTTTATCCAGGTCCTCCGCCTCATCGCTCAGGCCGCGCGTGAGGACGATGCGCCACCGCCGCCGCCTTCGGAGCGTCCCGACCGACCGCATCCTTCCGACGAAGATTACCTCCGCATCGAGCTCGACGGCTGGGACAACGACAACGACGATGAAGATGGAGATGGAGATGAAGAACAAAACGAGGCTGAAGACCAAAACGACGACGCAGAAGAAGATCAAGATCGAGATGGATCGGAGTCATCGGACGGTGATAATGAAGAGAGAGGAATTATCCGAGAAAGGCGGCGAGATATGCGCGGCCTACGGCTGCGTGACTTCGGTGGCCGGGCCGCGACACGACGAAATAGGATTCTGGACTGGGCCGACATCTTGATGGGTCTGGAGGACCATTCGATCGAGCTGCGATTACAGATGCCTGAAATGGACGGTTACGTGGGCAACCCAGGGGATTACGTGGACGCGGCTGGGTACGAGGCGTTACTGCAGAACCTGGCTGAGATTGACGGCGGCGGAAGGAGAGGGGCCCCGCCGGCTGCAAAGTCGGCGATATTGGCGTTGGAAACTGTTGTGGTTACGTCGAAGGACGATGTTTCAGTGTGTGCCGTGTGTAAAGATTCGGTCAATGTTGGGGAGATGGCGAAGAAGTTGCCTTGTGGGCATGAGTACCATGAGGATTGTATAGTGCCTTGGTTGGGTTCGAGAAATACTTGCCCTGTGTGTAGGTTTGAGCTGCCTACGGACGATCCTGAGTACGAAGATGAGAGGAAGAAGAGATCAATGGCGAATGTGGGTGGTGGGCAGTCAAGCTCTGGCAGTCTGGTTTAGCGGTATGTTTGCTGTTCCCGTCTTTCGTCTTTTACTGTTTTTGTTTACTTGTTGCATTGTTGTTGTGGATTAGCTGAGAACGACTGCGATTATGTTGTTCTCCTCTCAGTGTAAGTGTAAATAAAATTTAGTCAATTTGAGGATTTATTTGGATATTTGGTTTGATTAAAGTTTCTAACTTTCTGTATAACTGTATAAGTGGTAGATGATCTTATTGGATATCAATAGTGTTTGCAACATTGTCAAACCACAGTTCAGTAAATACATATAAACGCTGTGATTATGGCCTCTTTGCCGTTTCATCTGATTTTGTATATTTACTAGTCCCTATATTGATCGTAATATATATATGCTTGCTCACCTATCAAAAAAAAAAGAAAAAAGAAAAAAGTGTATATGCTGGCTCTCCTTTTGTTTGTATGCTTGTTTTTCATTGTGCTTTTCATTGTGCTTTTTATGTATATCTCTTTTGTGTCTTTCAAGTATTTACGCTTACATTGCAATCAAGTTGTCCTAATTCTATTTGAGATGGATACATGAGTAGGGAGTACATTAATGATACATTGATTGGTTACACTCAGCACTTGTGGGATTTGTGATTATTACACTCATCTACAGCTATCTGTGGAAATTACGCTCCGCCCATTGTGATTTGCTATTCATTTATATGAAGTCCGCCCGGTTAAGAAACTGTCATGACTATGAGAGGAAACTGACAATGCCCTCTTGGTTATTGGGATTTACCAAATTTACCCTTCTCTTTCTTCCAAATCCTGTTTATATTCATATATCCTTTTATTTTCTTACTTTCCATCCTTATCTTAGACACAGACACCAGCTTTTCAGCCACTGGCTGCAGAAGTCTTCTCGGATGAAGCCTAAATTTGCGCCATGGCTGCCGCCGCCGCGGCCTTCTTTACCAGTCAACCTCGGATCTCACCACCACCAGCGCCCCCCCATATAAAGCCCAAAGTTCACCGCCTATACTCATTAGATCAATTTAAATTACATTAGTTTCTACAAATTCCAGTCCAGCTCAAACATCCTCCATAAATCAGTAAGTTCCTTGAATCCATTTCGATTCAAGCAACAACAACGGAAATCACAACACTCTACTGATTCCTTAGACACAGTGGCGAGGCCAGAATTATGAATCAGGTGCGTGAAATTTAGTTTTATGTGGCCTTGATGCTGTTAAGACACACAACACACTGTATGTGTATGTGTGCATGTGTTAGAGAGAAAGAGACTTGAGCATGAAACCGGAAGCATTAATTTCATTGTAATCATGTATGCAATTCGATTCATGTCCACCAAACCTTAATTTCGTAGACCACTTCAACAGAAGATCTACAAATTCGACCAAATATAAGAGACTAACAAACTCAACCGAAAGTCCACAGTGGATCCACTCCGACCACCATTGCTTCCCAAAAATTGAATCCAAGTCACTCTCTCTCTCCCCGGGATGTAACCACCAACCAGCACTCCATCACAAATCTCAAGATAGCCACCGTTACACCACTGGAATTACGTGACCTTAGAAGAAATCAGGTTTTTGGGCGGAGACAGTGAGGTAGTAAAGAAGTGTTTGGCGACGGATGCTTCGGTGACGGAGGCGGCAGCGGCAACAGCTTCGGTGTTTCAGGTCTGTTATTGTTGGCGATGCCTGACTATTCTTGATATGGGAGGTAGGGCGGTGATTTCTTTTTGTGGAACAGGTTATAGTGAAAGTGGAGGTATTGGCTTGATATGATGTTTGAGCTGTCGTATTGTACGATTTGAAAACTTCAATGGTGGCGGGTTGGGATCCAGAGAGATCACCGGGGCTAAGAGTTTGGGGTCAATGTGATAGAGTTGTATTTGTTGTCGGTATTATGGTTATTTTTCAATAACCATTAACATTGTGAGTTAAAAATTTCCATGGGGTGTGGAGTTTATTTTGAAAGTTAGCTATAGGCGTGTGTAATAACCCAAAACCTTATAGTGCTGAGTGTAATTAACCCTTTGGTTTGTTGTCGTCCGTTGGAATCAAGTGTTGTCAGTTGGAATCAAGTGTTTGCAGTTGTAATGGAGGTATATTGTTCCTTATAAATCAAATACCATTATGTAAATGATTGAGTGTGCAGTGAAGGTCCTCAAATTACGACGCAAATGATCTTGATTAGGATGATAGGCATGACATATTTTGGTTAGTGCAGGAGCCCTACTGGTGCGGGATTTATGGAACTGTATTAATGCTTATATCTGTATTACTTGTATTGTTTTGCTGAGAGTAACGGGTTAAGAATTTACTGTTGTCCATGGGTTACTCGTAGGACCTTTAGGCGTGCGAGTAGCACAATCGTTAGTATGCTAAGTTATGTCACTTGATGTCAATTGTGAAAGTTTAAAAGAAAGACAAAATTGATATGAAAGTCGATGTTTTTTTTCCTCCAGTGTGATTATTTGGTGGTATTAAAGTCTTCTAATTTGGTGTACTACCACTCACAGTATAGTTAAATCAAATTTGCCATACAATGCTGGCAAGGACTCCGTTGATTGTTATGTAGCCCTTTGATGCTTCTGTTCTCTCTTTATTTGGTTAGATAAGAAAACTAGAAATAGCTTGATGGTTGGGCACCCCAGTCCAATTTGGAGAAGTAATTAATAGAAGCTGCAGTCAACTATCAATGGCACGATGTATGCCTAGCGATTATTGTTACATCACTTTGTTAGTGTGTACTAATCTGGACGATTTCAGTAGGTCCTGATGTAAGGATGCTTCGATCTTGTATTTTTAATCGTGGATGCTTATCTGTATAGTAGATTGCCCTCTGTTTCTTTCTTTTGTTTATAGTTTTCTCGTTATTATTGTTAGTCTATGTAGTTACTAACTTTACTATTTCAGCGTAGCCCATTTCCATCTCATCATTAACCTGACATGATTCTTTTACTCTCAAATTCTCTCGAGTTATACCCCCGGTCATTCTTTTGTAGATAGAGTAAATTCGGCTAAAATAGGAACACTTTGCCAGTAGAACTCCATTTTTGCCGTGAATCTCATCAGACTTTGAACATATTTTTAAATTTTCATGAGGCGGCGGGTACTGGGGTAACTGATAAGCCATTGCCTCACATTTTCTTCAGTCGCCATGGTGTGTAGAAAGGTATATACGTATGCATATATGGATGATTACTTTGGGGAGGAATGATAAGAATGGTGCGGCCGAAGATGGAGAAGAGGGAAAATCCTCTTTTGTATGGATAGCATGCTTGCTATCCATCTTGACGACTACAAACAATCATTTTACGATGTACTGCAATATTTAACTTTGTTCACAGATTGCCTATTACTGCCTATTTGCTTTCCCTTTTCGTTCTCCTTCTTTCTGCACTCTCCCAATTCCTTTACCCTGATCTTGTTTTCCTCTCCTTGCTTATTTGTACCCACCACTGCTCGCCGTAAAGCTTCTTAAATGCGCTCGTCCACTACAACACCACCACCGTTTTTTTTTTTTACGTTGACAACCATTGCTTCCCGCATGTTTGCTGGGTAATATCACCATCGATTTGCATAGGGTTCCATTCTACCTTTCCTTGGAGTTCATCATCTTTTACACTGCTTGACCTGAAGGGCTTGGGTTAAAGTAGAGTGGAGGTGTGGGAGATCAAAGAGGGTTTTAGGTGGGCATTACATGAAATTTACAAGACGGTACCCATGCCAGTTTGGCTAATGCAACACTGGCTCAGCCATAGTCTTGTTATTTGGCTTACTACCAGTTCTGAGCAGTTTTCTTTAAATTGAAAGTGCAGTATAACTCTGGAAGGACCCTAAATCCTTGTAGGGCGCTGTGACGTGTTCTCTTTTTTCCCTTTGGTATGAAAACAACCGTTGCTGGCCATACAGTCCAATTTCCAAGTAAGACCCCCCCCCCCCCCCCCCCAAAAAAAAAAAAAATAAAATAAAATAATAATAATAAAGGACGAATAGAACCTGCAGTCTTGGATTCGCTATATCTGTGATTAGTATGCTGAAGCTATTGCAGGTGGGCGCTTAGGCTATGCCTCGATTTGCATATTGTTCAACCATGGACGTAGATTACGTGTCTGCTATTGCTTTCTTGCCTGCGTTTTGTTTTTCGTACTCCTATTGTCAGTAAAAGTAGCTCCATTTTATGTTGGAATTGACAAAGCTAACGTAATAGAAAGGTTCTAATCGTATGGGTAATTTTCGTCCTAGACCTAATAATCTGTTTGAACGGATTGCAAGTTGTTGTAGATTCGGATCTCTAGAGTTCAAAGCTTTGAAGTTTGATCGAAAGTGGATTAATGAGGGAATCAACTTCTACCACGCTCCCAACTTTGCGTGTTCTTCTTGATTGTAAGTTGCATTGAAAGATGTTGTGAATGAACTGCTTAATTATTAGTAGCAAAAAGAAAAGCCTAACATTGAAAGATAGCATATGAATACTAACTATTCCTGTCCTGAGAATTCGATGCTGAAAAGTGTAATACCCATAAATTACAATGGGGATTGCTTTTGAGCATAATACACGCTGCTACCACTACTATTAGTATAATGCAGTTCCAGAAAACTTTGAAGGAAAGGAGGAAGCACAATAATAAATGCGATCAATAGCCAGCTATCAAACTCTGGGGCTGGTCAGCGGCAAGGCCACCTCGAGGGTTACTTTTGCTTCGCCTAAATTTCGACCCACTTGATGGAGAGTCATTCCAGCTAACAGCACGATGGTAAAATTCACCACAATCGAAGCCCACGAGAAGGCTATACAATAGTGATCAAAACACGTTACTTGTGAACCATGGTTATCTAGGTAGCTCAGATGAATGACCTTGGACGAGAACACAATCCCGGTAACTGCATCGGCCAACATGACGAGAGCAGAGGTTAGCAAATCGGAGTAGGTAAAGTGGCCGCGCAACATGCCGTGACGATCAGTGCGCGTGAGGATTAGACACATATAGCATGGAGTGATAATGAGACTGCATGCCATCACAAACCATGGCAGAATCACCGTGGTAAAGTGAGGGTAGCTAGGGGAGGACCCACGTGGTGACAAGGGGGGCTGAAGCACCCCCTGACTTCTGGGAAATTTTTTTTTCGATTTTTGTGAATCGCACAGACCCTGTTCCCGAGATCCCGTTCCTTGTTCGGCCGTTCCCCGAGAGACCCACAATTGACTCTCTCTCTCTCTCACCGGTGGACAGTGAACCGACCGGCGACCGGATCTGAACGGCTGAACCACGCACCTTGACCTTCAAACAGTAGCTTCGACGAGGGACGACGGAGTGACGCCGTGACGGACGACCAGATCTTAGATCTTGACCGCCGAGTCGCCAACGACCTCTTGAAGAACCAGTCGACAGTCACCCTTGAAGAAGATCTTGACCGCCGAGGCGCCGACGACCTTTTGAAGAACCAGTCGGCAGTCACCCTTGAAGAACAAGATCTGAGATCTTGACCGCCAAGGCGCAGACGACCTCCCGCGAGTCCCGCGTCGACGCCGATGCCGCTGGGGTCTGAGATCAACAACTGCTATTAGGTATTTTAGAATCCACTCCGGGGGATACTAATCACTTTGTACTTGCTTAGACTTCACCTATGGGTATGGCGGGGATATTATTTCGAAGCCAAGGCAGAGTGGTCATAATTGTAGGATGTAAGCCATGTAAACAAGAAAAATGGATTGAAAGATAACCAAATACAGGCGAGAGTAGACCAAACAGTGGTTTTTGTGGGCTTTGAATACTGTCAAAGTATCAATTCTCAGATGTAGCACTCTGAGTTTCTGAGCAGAATTTGCCCCTCCTTTGATTGAATAAAGGCATATGATTGAATAAAGGCATATGATATTATTTCGAAGCCAAGGCAGAGTGGTCATAATTGTAGGATGTGAGCCATGTAAACAAGAAAAATGGCTTGAAAGATAACCAAATACAGGCGAGAGTAGACCAAACAGAGGTTTTTGTGCGCTTTTAATACTGTCAAAGTACCAATTCTCAGATGTAGCACTCTGAGTTTCTGAGCAGAATTTGCCCTTCCTTTGATTGAATAAAGGCATATGATTTGAAAACCAGTAGCTTTATGAGGGCAAGCTTTGGAAATTCATTCTGAATTCATCATGTGCTTCACTCCCTTTGCTTGTCTTTCCACCCCTAGTGTGTTGCCGTGTTGGGAAGAGCTAGGTTAGGTTAGTCCACCCTTAAAACTTAAAGAATATAGAACCAATAACCTAGCATGCCCAATTGTTCAATGTACTCATATGCCTAGTCAAGAACTGCCACGACATATGGTAGGTTGTTTGTAGTTATGTTTGGATTTTATGTGGGTTTTCAATATTCCTCTTGGAACTTTATGATCAAATATTATTTTAGTTTGAGCAATCAATCTGATAGTAGTTCTTAGTTGCTAAATCGAACTGTTAAAGCATATCTTTTTGGAAAAAATTGTTACCTGCTTTATGGGATTCTGTTAGATTGTATAGCTCTTAAAAACTAACGTCTGCATAGTGTGTGAATTTCTTGATCCAGACGTTCTTTTAGAGGAATTAGATTTATGACGTCATAAGAAACCAATAAACTTTTCTCTGTTCTCAGTGAGAGATGATTTTATCACTCCATCTTAATTAAATAAATTTATTATTAAATTATTACTGTTGTCTATTGCCGACTAAAATTAATTACTATTGTCGACAAAGAACATTGCTAATTTTTTTTATTAAATTAATAAAAAAAATTATTATTAAATTAATAAAAATATTTGCACCCCTGAAAAAAATTCCTAGTTCCGCCCCTGAGGGTAGCATCCATGATTCTTGAGGTTCGGTAAATAACGATGTTGTTGGAGAACACCGAGGGTGGTTAAGCCCGTAGTAAACGCCGCTCCGATAAAATAACAAAACATGAGAATGAAGATGCGATCTCGATTCTCCATAGATAGTATTAGCCGCTGGATGTGAAGAATAAAGGAATTCTAATGAGTTTTATGGCCCAGAGGTATGATGTATATAGAAGCTTACTTTGGGAGGGCTTGAAGGAAAAGCCTTGGTGTCCTAGCTGATATGTGTTAGGTAGTGTTCTCCTCCAAGTCGAACTTCACCGTCAAGTTAAATTTATTGGCCGCAAGCATTAGAGGCGGTTTTTAGTCGGCCTCAATATTGCAGCAATCCTCCCTTGTTTTAGGTCCTCGTATTGAGTTATAAGGTTAATCTATAATCTAATCTAGACTTTACATTTAGTTATTAACTAGTTTTGATACACACGGGAAGCAATAACTATCAGAGTAGTTATTGAAATACTCGTATGCCTAATAATAATAGCAAAATTGTTAGTGTCAAAAAAATAATTAAAAATGTATTTTCACCTTTTTATGTGATTTCTCCTACCAATTTTTGTCGTTAAAAATAAAGTTGAAGAATTGGCCGCAAGTATTATAGGCGGTTTTTTATGCGGCTTCAATACTGCAGCAATTCTCCCTTGTTTACGTCCTTGTATTAGTTTTAAGTTTAATCTAATCTAGACTTCACATTTACTAATAAATTTAATTTAAATCAGCTCATCATTTCTCCCATTTTTCTTACTTTTAATTTCTAAACTATAGTTTTTTTTTTATCTATTCTTTATTATAACTGATAATCAGAATTCAAGCAAATAGTTCTTATCTCTAATTTTGTAGAATCAATTCCTAAAGTATCTCCATTATGTGTTGCACTCTAAATTTGGATTTTGTTTTGTCTTAATTTGCCGTAATTTATGGTAAATTTATATATTTGTCTTAATCTCCTTTTCGGTTTTCCAAACTTTCTTTAACCCCATCAGAAGACAAACATACACACGATCTTCCTAGGACACTTTTTCCCCCTTTTTGTTGTGTTCCTTGAATCCTGAGGACTTGCTAATATGTTATCTACTTTTTAAACAAGAAAATATCGCTTTAAGAGTCGTACTTGCTTTAAAAGGCATGCATTTCTCTAGTTTTCGAGAGATCGTAGCCAAATCTTTCGTTATCTCCTCGGTTATCATGTGTGGAATCTGAAGTGAAGTCATGAGCGTCTTTATATTACATCTTTATCCCTCTATGTTGATGTACTTACGTTAAGCTTCTATTTGCAACTTAATATGTTTAAGGTATATTTTGTTTGCATGAATCTTTGATGATGCTGCAGCTCTTGGATAGTTTTACTTATGTTATAGCTTGGAAGCGGAGTTATAGGTCATCTTCCATGGCCTACAAATAGCAAAAGGAAAGTGGATACCATCGCCTAGCATGAAGGCTGACTCTACCACGATTATTCGATTGATTAAGGATCAAGAAAATCAGAATCACCAGCTAAGAGAAATCATTGCCGATTGCAATTCATTATGTGAAGGCACAACTATGACATAATTCATACTGTAAGGGAAGGAGGCCGACCTGGGAGCTAACCAGCCGATAATGATAGGGGTTCCGGGAGATCCACATGTGGAGATGAATTGCCTTTTAGTGGCAAAATTGTATGGAGTTGATTTAGAGAGGAACTCCCGGTACTCGTATCCTTACCTTCCACTAGAGATGTCAATGGGCGGGAGTTGCCTAAATAACAAAAGGCTCGAAATCTGTTATTTGGTTCTACTGATATAACTTGACGAATTATTCCAAGTAGATGTAGAAGAAACGAGCTGTTAATACTTGTTTGATTCTAACTTCTAAGTACCTGGTCTGGGGATTTTCTAAAAAAAAGATTCCAAGCCCGGGCCTACCGACCAGACTAGGCTTTGGGCCACGGGGAACCGGGCCGGGCCCACTGGGTGATATCAGGGTCCGATTCAATTCCAGGCCCTAGGCCCTAACTTTAAGGTCGAGCTCGGGCCAGAGTAATTTAAAAAAAAAAAAAATCTTTTTATTCACGTTTTATGTTGCGGAAAAAAGTAGTCACTATTTTATGCTATCAATTCCTTTGCTCCAACTTTTAATTACATATTTTCAAGACGAGTGCAAAATTAGAAAATAATTAGTAAAAAAGTTGCTCCTATTAAGAAAAATGTAATCCACATATTATTTAGTTATATTTATCCAAGTCATTTCGGTGCTTTGTTGCATTAACTACAAATTGTTCCCAAATTCAGTTATATTTAACTACATACAAATTGTTCAAAAAATAGTATGAACAGTAAATTACCTCAAGAAAATCATAGTTTCTCATATATGTAGAAAGTGCTCAAAATGATAACACATAAATAGTCTTAACCAAAAAATAAACTGGAGAAGCAATAAATATATTAAAGTCACAACAAGCTACCATTAAGAGAAACAAAAACAAAATAGCAGTTGACAAAGCATATTCTGTAACCGAAATGTTAAATGAAAGTCCATTTAAAAAACATTAAAAACACGTCTCAGTCAACACACACCCACACTTCGCTGTGTGTGTTAAAAAAATACTAATCAGATGAACTCAATAACACCTTCAAAACTACTAATTTAACCAAAAAGATTCAAAATGGCAAAAAGATGAAAATGTAATAAAATGGCAAAAAGATGAAAATGTAATAAAATGGAACTTTAAAAGAAGGAATGGAAAAAAAAACATGGAACTTAATAATCCGGGTCGGGTCGGACCCGGACCAAAAACGGGTCTTTTCCCAAATCCATTGCCCTAGCCCTTGGCCTTATGAATCAGGGCCGTACTGTTCACCCTTTAGGGCAGCGCGGGCGCAGCCCGACCTTTTGGACACCTCTACCTTCCACTCTTCAACCAAAAAAAGAAAAGAAAAAAAGGTATTGGCAATATAATAACCATTGTCAATTGTGGCTACATTCAAAAGTGGTGGTCATATGTCTACAATTCTATATAGTAGCCAAAATTTTTTCAAGTTTTAGGTGAAGTTCGTCACCTAAAGTTTATCTTTGTTACAAACATTGATTATTTTTTAGTTATAAGAATGACGGGCACATGTTGATACCATGTACACTACTGAAAACTCTTTATATCTTGGACGACATTTTGAAGCCACGGTTCCTCTTTTATTGTGGTTTTCGTTTCGTTGGCTTTACATGGACTTTGAGTGAACATAGTTCAGTTTGATTTGGAGGTTAAATATGAAAGCGAACCGACCACAGTCAATTTGAAAAAAAATATATATTCTTGAACGGTTTGGACAGATTAAATGAATTGGTTCGGACAAAATGATTGGTTCGAGCTTGTAGTTGTTTTTTGAATTCTTTCGGTCTTTCCTTTACTATTTTGTTTTTATAATATTCATCATCACAAGTTGTTTGAAGCATATCTATTGAAGTTAATGCATAGTACTTATTTATGGTTGGTGATTAGCTACAAATAGAGTAAAAACTAGATGGTAATTAAAATTGGACCAAAGTTACAATGTCTTATATTGTATACAAAGGATACAGTTCGGCTTAGTAGTGTGAAATCTTGTGTGAGACAAATCAGTGAGTTTCATTGGGTATGAATAACGAACGGAGAAGCCAAAGAGAAAAAAGGGAAGCGAATTAGTTGTTTAATGGTGATGTGACCAATAGTAGAGGGGTAGAAGAAAGAGGGTGAACAGTGGGTGGGGGAATGAATTCTCTAGAGAATTTTTGGTTCTGTTTGAATAATTTACTCAAAATAAAAATAAAAACTAATAAAATACAAACCATAAGAATCTTTTTAATGATCCTTTCAAATGGCAAACGAAGAGGCTACGACAGTAGGCGACGATGAAATCTTGACCACCTGTAGTTGATCCTCTCTCTTCCCTCACCCCTCCCCCCTTCCCTCTCACACACGCGCGCACAAATACACACTATGTTTGTCTACGTTAAATTTGGATTCTAGTATTGATCGAACTTGTCTCTTTGGAAATTACGTGATCTTACATCGATTCAATGGGTCAAACTCTGTGGTGAGTTAGATCAGAATGGTGAGCTTTCTGCTTTTTTCCTTCTGTTTATGATCCTACTTTTATTTCTCCTCTTTGTGACCTTTGGTGGAGTGCTATATAAATAAATGCCTAATGCTACTTGTGATTCCTATGTAAGAACATTTAGTTTATCGAGGGTATTGTCTATTCAAAAATTTTTTTCTCATTCAACTTTACTGTGGCTAGTATCTATTTCAATTGGCTTATTGGTTTATGGTTGCTTTTTGCTTGCAACTATTTGTTGGCTACTTGGCTATACCGATTGAATTGCTTGAAATTAGAAATCAAATGGCGCTATTCGCACATTTTCACCAATCATTCCACTTCTCAACACTGTTTAAAGTGAAATGGTCCATTTTTTTAAGGCATTAGAAATATTTATTAGCACAATCATCAGCATGCTAAGTTATGTCACTTGATGTCAATTGTGAAAGTTTAAAAGATAGACGAACTTGCTATGAAAGTTGATGGTGATTCCCTCCGGTGAGATTATTTGCCGGTATTAAAGCCTTCTAATTTGGTGTACTACCACTCACAGTTTAGTTAAATTAAATTTGCCATACAATGCTGGCAAGCCCTCTGTTGATTATTTTGTATCCCTTTGATGCTTCTGTTCTCTCTTTTATTTGGTAAGATAAGAATACTAGAATTAGCTTGATGGTTGGGCACCCTACTCCAATTTGCAGATGTAATTAATAGAAGCTGCAGTCAACTATTAATGGATAGCTCACTGATCGAGCGCTCTTGCGCCGAAGATGAAAGGGGGATTAAGTGGAACAGTCAACGATGTATGCCTATCGATTATTTTTACATCACTTTGTTAGTGAGTACTAATCTGGACGATTTCATTTTAGATAAGCAAAATGGTCTACTAAATGCATTAGATGCCATTTACCATAAGCTGAGCATAGACATTGTGCAAAGCATTTGTATGATAACTTCAAGAAGACAGGATTCAAAGGGTTGACATATAAGGAACATTTCTGGAATGCAGCTTATGCAAGTTATGTGGAACAGTTTGACAAGGAAATGAAGAGGCTTAAAACAATAAGTGAGGAAGCATGGCAGTGGTTGACAGATAGACCAACTTCACATTGGTCCAGGTCAAACTTTAGGATTTTCCTAAAGTGTGACTTGTTGTGTAATAACTTATGTGAGAGCCTTAATGGTAATATATTGGATGCAAGAGACAAACCAATAATATAGTGTCTTGAGGTGATTAGGGAGTACCTGCTGAAGAGAATGATGGTGCAAAGAGAAACAATGAGGAAGAAGCTTGTTGATGGCCCTTTTACACCTAGAGTTGCTAAAAAGTTAGATAATATAAAGAAGGCAACTGGTTGGGCTACTGCAACTTGGTTTGGAAGAGGAATTTACCAAGTAAGTATGATAAGATCGGGGGTCAGTTTACTGTGGACTTGGATTCTCACACTTGCTACTGTAGGGCATGTGATTTGATAGGCATCCCATGTGTACATGCTATGGCAGTAATGTATTACAAGGGTGTCATGCCATATGTGTATGTTATTGACTGTTACATGAAGAGTACATTCATGAAAGGATATAAGCACATGGTTTTCCCTATGAATAAGAGTGATCAGTGGCCCAAGACAGGATTGCCCTCAATATTACCACCTATATCTAACAACCAGCCTGGTAGACCATCCACTGCTAGGAGGAGACAAGCAGATGAACCAAAGGCTAGTCCACCCAGTCTCTAAAACTGAGGAAGGGCCTTAAAGGAATCAGGTGTAGCAGGTGCAAAGGTGTTAATCATGATAGAAGGACTTGCACAATACCACTGGGAAATGAGGAGGGGCAAAATGGTCCTCAACCTCAAGATGGCCCTGAACCACAAACTGGCCATGGTGCAGATGAGATTGCTTCAAGTCAGGCAGCCATGGAAGATGCTCCACCTTACACTCAGCCAACACAGCCAAGAATGGCTGCAAGGACTGTAAGTATTCCTTCAAATTTGTGTTTTTTGTTATTATTTACCACTATAATTTTTTAATATTATATATTTGTGTGTGTGAACAGAAAAATCTTAGAAGTGCACCTGGACCAAGTATGCAGAGAACTCCTCTTTTTATTCCCCCATGCCAGAACTACTTGGTAGAAGGACTATAAGGACTGTAAGTAACCTTGTTTAGTATTCCTTCAATGTTGTGATTTTTGATATTGTAAGGACTGTAAGTAACCTTGTAACTACCTTGCCTTGCCTGAATTTAATTCATTTGGTTAGGACTGTTAGTAATATAGTGTGTAACTTCCTTTTATGCAGAATAAAAGGAAGTCATTAGATCATAATGTGGCTCCAACCACATATATGAATGTGAGCAAGCAACCAACCTGGTAATGACAATTTAATATATTTGCCACTCCTTATAAGTGATATATAATGCTAGACTTATCGTTGGTTTCATGTCCTCAGGATGAAGATGATGATGAATCTGTCCTAAACACATACTTTCTCAATACAAGGGCTACACCTAGAGTTCCACCACCTGTCCCAAGATCAGTGCAAATCAGTGGGGTTAGGATAGAAGAATCAAGGTTGACATTGAATGGTCAGAAGACAGTGTCACTAGCATCACTTCTACAAGTTGGAAACAAGAAAAAAAAGTAGCAAGAAGTTGGAAGGAGTATTTACAAGTAGTAAGATATTTTTTGTAATGGGTTGACAGTTTTTGTGCAGTGGTCCATAGATGATACATGGCATCTTTTGTCATAGGCCCTTTTTTGTGCCTTAGGAAGTAGATTGTATTTAGGCAATCTTTTGTAATAGGCCCCTTTGTGTGCCTTGAGAACTAGATGGTATTTAGGCATTCAATTGTAATAAGCCACTTTTGTGCAGCTTGATCAAGACAAAACATGGAGCATATTTTGTGCAGCCATTTGCTTGTAATGCTAAACTTTATGGTATTAATACATGGCATTTTGAACCATATTTTGTGCAGTTGTATATGTTGCAATCATTTTGGTCCATATAATTGTAATGTTGCACCCATGGACTAAAACTGAGAAAGTGCTTGTATTTGCAGTCATTTTGTGCTTGTATCAGCAGTCATTTTGTTGCAAGCATTTTCATATAACTCAGAGGAAATGGGATCACACTTGAGACAACTAGTTTCAAGAGACCTTTCTTCCATTGCAATAACAGAGGAAATGAGATTACATTTCTTTCAATGCCAGCACATAAGCATTAACACATTTGTGCCCCCAATTTGCAACACAAAACCACACAACAATACCTAATCCCAGCAAAAAAACACCAACTTTTTTGTGATTTTGCCACTGTCTTTGGCCTCCCATACTTGTTTTTTGCCGCCCTAATCTTCTTCCTCAAATCTTCAACTGCTTTGGCATGTCTCATTCTTCTCTGTCAAGTCCTCAATTATTTGTTCTAAAATTTTATTCTTTTTCTACAAATCTTCAATCACTTTATTCTTCTCAGCAATCATGGCATGAATTTCAGAGTTTTGATTTAAGATTTTCTTTCCAAACACCTTGCCTCTTTCACAGACTTCTGGGTCAATCCATTCAAAGTACCCACAAGACATTTCCTACAAACACACCAACACATTAATTTCAAAATTTACAAACCAATTGAAAGAGAAATCTCATAAAATTACCTTATAATTGCCACATCCAACAAACCTCGTTATTGGGTTGTCCATCGTCCTAGCATATTTTATGCAAGAAGGTCCACAGTAGCAGCCATGACAATTTTCCATTCCATTCATTGAATTGCTACTATAACTCATCTCCACAACCTGAAATTCCAAATTGAAAGCCCTAAACCCAATTTACATAAAGTCAACATGGTCTAACCTCACATCCCTAAAAGCCCCTAATCACAAAGAAACCCTACTTCTAAAAAATCTAAATCAGCTCAACTATGATATCTAACAATAATCTGCCCTTACATTCGTCTTTCTCTCGTTAGACCTTCGGTTGATTTCTTCTTCACTTTAATGGCAGCTACGGTTTGAGTGTGTGTGTGAGAGAGAGAGAGAGAGAGAGTCTGTCGTCTACGTGAGTATATATAAACCCATGTAGCCGTTTGAGGGATATGTGGAGAGAGAATAAGGGCTGTTGGAGGGAAATGACGTGGAGAGCCAATTGGGCCATGTGTAGCTGACTAGGATGACATGTATGCTTTGTTTGGGCAATAAGACCATTTTGCCCCTGAAAAACAACAGCCGGTCAACAGGTATTTTGACCGTCATTTGGCGATGGAAGTCAAGTTTTTGAATTGTTTGGTGTTGGGTGCCAATTTTTAAACTCTGGAGTATTGGGTGTGCAACTGACCCTAAGTATCGGGTGTAACCGTGTAGCGAAAATTAATCCCTAACTTTACTATTTCAGCGTAGCCCATTTCCATCTCATCATTAACCTGACACGATTCTTTCACTCTCAGTTTCTCTCGAATTATACCCTCAGTCATTCTTTATAGAGAGTAAAGTCGGCTAAATAGGGACACTTTTCCAGTAAAACTCCATTTTTGCTGTGAATCTCATCAGACTTTGAACATATTTTTAAATTTTTATGAGGCGGCAGCTGGGGTAACTGATAAGCCATTGCCTCTCATTTTTTCGGTCGCCGTGGTGTGTAGAAAGGTATATACATGCATATATGGATGATTACTTTGGGTAGGAAATGATAAGAATGGTGCGGCCGAAGATGGAGAAGAGGGAAAATTTTCTTTTGTATGGATAGCATGCTTGCTATCCATCTTGACAACTACAATCAATCATTTTACAATATACTGCAAGATTTTACTTTGTTCCCAGATTGCCTATTACCGCCTATTTACTTTCCCTTTTCATTCTCCTCCTTTCTGCACTCTCCCATTTCCTTTACCTGATCTTGTTTTCCTTCTTGCTTATTTGTACCCACCAGTGCTCACCGTAAAGCTTCTTAAATGCGCTCTTCAACTACAACACTACCACCTTTTTTTTTTATGTTGACAACCATTGCCTCCCGCATGTTTGCTCGGGAATACCACCATCAATTTGCTTAGGGTTCCATTCTACCTCTCCTTGGATTTCAATATCTTTTGCATTGCTTGATCTGAAGGGCTTGGGTTGAAGTAGTGGAGGTGTGGGAGATCAAAGAGGGTTTTAGGCGAGCATTACATGAAATGTAAAAGACGGTCCCCATGCCAGTTTGGCTGGTGCAACACTGGCTCAGGCATAGTCTTGTAACTTAGCTTACTACCAGTTCTGAGCAGTTTTCTTTAAATTGAAAGTGCAGTACTACACTGGGAAGGACCCTAAATCATGTTGTAGCCTTGTAGGGCACTGTGATGTCTCTCTTTTTTCTTTTTGGTATGAAAACAACAGTCATTGGCTAGAGAGTCCAATCTCCAACTAAGACAAAGAAAAAAAAAAAAAGGGACAGAGCCTGCAGTCGTGGGTTCACAATATATGTGATTCGTATGCATCGATCTGCATTATGTTCAACCATGGACATAGATTATGTGTCTGCTATTGCCTTCTTGACTGCGTTTTGTTTTTCGTACTTCTATTGTTGGTAAAAGTAGCTCTAGTTTGTGCTGGTATTGAGAAAGCTAACCTTATTTAAGATTTTACCAGATGGGTAATTTTTCTTCTAGACGTCATAATCTGTTTCAAGGGATTCCAAGTTGTAAATACAGATTTCAGCCAAGTTCAACGCTTTGAAGTTTGATTGAAAGTAGATTAATGAGGGAATCAACTTCTACTACGCTCCCAACTGTTGCTGAAACTATTGCCAGTGGTGCTTAGGCTAGGATGCTTCGGTCTTGCATTCTATTTATTTTCTGCAATTTGTTTTTGTATTTTTATTGTCAGTAAAAGTAGTTCTAGTTTATGCTGGATCGGAATTGACAAAGCTAACCTATAGAAAGATTCTTATCATATGTGTACTTTTGGTTCTGGACATAATAATCTGTTTGAATGGATTGCAAGTTGTTGATACGGATATATGTAGAGTTCAAGGCTTCGAAGTTTGATCGAAAGTAGATTAGTGAGGGAATCAACTTCTACTACGCTCCCACCTCTTGCGCGTTCTGCTTGATTGTAAGTTGCATTGAAAGATGCAGTGAATGAACTGATTATTAGTAGCAAAAAGAAAAGCCTAACATTGAACGATAGAACATGAATACTAACTAATCCCGTCCTGTGAAATTTTGCCCCTTGTTTACTTCGTAATTAGTGGATTACTGTAGTCCTTGGTGAAAATCCGAAGCTGAAAAGTGTAATACCCATAGATTACAATTGCTTTTGAGCATAATACACTCTGCTGTCACTACTATTAGTATAATGCAGTTCTAGAAAACTTCGAAGGAGAGGTGGAATGACAATAACAAATGCGATCGATAGCCAGCCATCAAACTCCGGGGTTGTTCTGCGGCAAGGCACCCTCGGGGGTTACTTTTGCTTCGCCTGAATTTCGACTTACTTGATAGAGAGTCCATCCAGCTAGTAGCATGAAGGTAAAATTCCCCACAATCGAAGCCCACGCGGAGGCTATCCAGCAGCGACCAAAACACGTTACTCGTGAACCATGGTTATCTACGTAGCTCAGATGAATGACCTTGGACGAGAACACAATTCCGATAACTGCAGTGGCCAGCATAACGAGAGCAAAGGTCAGCAACACTGCGGAGGTAAAGCGGCCCTCGAACATGCCTTGACGATGAGTGAGTCCGACGGTTAGGCACAAACAGCAAGGAGTGATAATGCAATCGCATACCATGGCAGAATCACCGTGGTAAAGTGAGGGTAGCATCCATGATTCTTGAGGTTCGGTAAATAATGTTGATATAGAACCCAGAATGCGATTAAAGTTATAGGAAACATCGCTCCGACAACATGACAACACATGAGACCCTCGATCCGATCTCGATTCTTCATAGATAGTATTGCCGAACTTGGATATTGTTGCTATGAAAAAATTAGAAAAGTCTGTCTTTGTGTCGTTTAAGTACCTTGGTGGTTGCTTTTTTTTTATAAATATAGGTAGAAGAACCCTAGTAACTCTAAGAGTCTTTATGACTGACCTTGTGCCAAATGTGTTAGGATCAAGTTAGAATACTTAAGGATCATCCTTCAATATTGTAACTATCAAATTCATATTTAAGTAGGCTGAGTATGAGTCATAACTAACACGTGTTATATGCTCGTTAGGAAAATAATTCTAATGTATGTTAGGTAGTCTTTTCTTGGGTTTCTAGAAAACCCTAAAAGTTATGGGACTTGGTGAAATTCCTAGGAAATTACATCTACATATCTATATCCTCCAAGTCAAGATTAATTTTATTAGCCGCAACCAGAGGCCGTTTTTTTGCGGCCTCAATATAGCAGCAATCCTCTGTTGTTCAAGTCCCTGTATTGAGTTATAAGGTTAATCTAATCTGGAATTTGCACATTTAGTTATTAACTAGTTTTGATCCATGTGTTGCACACAAGAGAAATAATTATCAAAGTAGTTATCGAAATACTCGTCTGCCTAATAACAATAACAAAATTGATAGCATAAAAAAATAATTAAAAATTTAGTTCCACCTTTTTATGTGATTTCTCTTACCAGTTTTTGTCGTTCAAAATAAAGTTGAAGAATTATAGAGATAATCTCACCAAGTGATAATATTAACAATAATAACCCGTGTATTGATGTCTCTATTACTTAAGGCTACCAAGAAAATAGTTAAAATATATAATAATTGATAAAAAATAAATTATGATGAATATTGGGTTTCTTCGAACAATAAAAAAGATTTAAGATTAAAAGGAATATATAAAGAACTTACTTTTTGGTAAAATTTAAGAATTAATAAAATGACATAGATATAAATAAATTTTTTGAGTGAGACATGTTAACATAGAAGAAAGAAATGTTAAATCTATATAATTGGTTAAATTTTAAATGACTAAAGAAATTCAAATCAAATCAAATAGGGGAGAGGAAGAGAGAAAAAAAGAATTCAAATCATTATTGCAAAGGTAAGTAAATTCAAAATGTTTCAAAATATCAAAATAGAAAATTTCACATAGCAAGTTAAGAAAGTGTCCACGTATACGGTGACGTTTGTCCATTTCTGCTTAGAAATGGTCTTTAAATATCAGTTTGTAAACTGCTATAATAACTAATACACGATATCCGATCGAATACTACGCGACCAACAATGCTAAAAAAAGCAAACAACACTAAAAAAAATTTAAATTTTGGACAACACACTAACTTAGCTACATAATATTACAGTAAAAGTTTTAGAATTTAGTAACTTAATTTACTATTTTAAAATATACCGAGAGCTCTTTTTTGGATGAGGTCATTTAGTGCTCTTTACAAAGATGGAAAAATCCCAGAAAAATTCAGATTGTAGGTCTCGTAAAATAATAGCTCTTTATCCAAGTGAATTTTTAAACTTGTTTTAAAAAATAGGAAAGGAACTGCTGGAATAAATTCATCTTTAGCGACACTTTATACCTCAAGACCTTAATTAACCCGGCTTGACTACTGTTCGTCCACTGTTCATCATCTTCTCAGCAGCCCCTTATTTCCAGTTAAACACGTACACAAACCCACTTTCAGTAACACACACCCACTGCTATACACACATTACTACACCCAAAACCCACACACTAATGCACCTAACATCCACACATAAACACACCTAAATCCTTCAAACACACGCACACGCAACGACACAGCAGGAGCCCCCTTGCTGCTGCTGCTGCCCCTTCTTTCACCCCTTTCAAACACACACAAACAACTCAAAACTAGGTATATGATGGAAATTATTTTTATGTAATCACGTTCATGACTATAATCCTCCCTTTAAGTGATTGCAATTATTAAATTTATACCAAAACTTTGAATAATATATTATCTTATCTAATCACACTACTTTACTATTAAAAGATGTAATGCCGGTGCTTAATAATCTTTTAACTACATTATAAGTCTAAATTTAAAAATTAAAAAGGGCTACAATTAGCCAACGATCATGTAATATTGTCAATAGACTACTATGTCCTTTTTTGTTTCGATCTACAGGTTTTTAATATTCTTCCATCCAATACGTGAAAAAGGAAAAGAGAGTTTTTTTTTTTTTTGTAACCAACTGTTAAGAAAATTTTTGACGTGCATGCAATCACGACACAGTTAACATCGGACTTTATGTTACTTCCCGTGCTATGCACGTAGTTTTAACTAGTACACACTAATACATATACACACACTACTACACCTAAAATCCACACACTAATGCACCTAAAACCCACACATACACACACCTAAATCCTTCAAACACACACACGCACACGCAACAACACACAAAACCCGTCACACACTCACAAATACACACAACATCACCCCATTCCTTCCCCCTACACCCTTTTCTTCCTCATCACCATTCCCACACACTTTTGCACTAAGAAACCCAACCAAAACACACAGCAACACTGTTGCCGTAGCCGCAGTGTGTTTGCCCCTCTTCCCACGCACACACAGCACACAACACACTAATTTCACGCACTAAAATGAAAATGAAAAGGGAAAGATTACCTTCAAGAGATATTCCCCAATTCCTTTGTTTTCCCTCTTCTTTCCCCTTTCTCTTTCTGTCTCTCTTCCCCGAGCTCTCTGTTTTCTTCTTTCCTTCACTGTTTCTATCTCTTTTTTTTTTCTTTTCTCTTACCCGAATTTCTCTCCTCTTTCTTCTTCAAAAAAACAACCATTACTTAATAATGTAATTAGATTTGTCATCAAATGAACAAGTAGGAGGTGACACTTTGACCGCACTAATTAATGGACAATCATAAAATGATTAATTGGTTTAAAATCTTTAAACAACCTATGCATGCTTCTTCAAGTACAAATCTAGAACTTTAAAATTTTTGAACTTCAAAACCATATGGCCTCTTACCTAGGTTGGGGCCTTGCCAATGGTCAAAAACTTCGTCGTTAAATGCAAGCACATTGTTTCTCTACAGATCCTGTCAAGCTTCACCTTCAAATGCGTATACTATGTGTTCTTTATGTAATCCTACCATGTTCATAGACTGATAGACATACTATAGACCTTCAAATCATGTAATTCCAACCGGCACCAACAAACTTCATTTTAGAATGCAAAAGGTGAAGCCCCCAGCAACACAAGCATGCTTGGGAGCGAGTTCGCCTTGCGAACCATCAGCAAGTGAAGGACAGATCTTTAATTTTGTGCCAATATGTTGCAAGACTGGTACTAAAAAGTGAAGAGTTGGTAAAGGAATCATATAGATTTTTATGGATCTAAAATATATGGTAACTTGAAAGTAACATATAGCAAAGCCAGGTATTTGAAATTAACATTAAAAACTGAAATTAATATATTCATGGATCTAAAAATATGGTAACTAGAAATTAACATTAAAAACTGAATTACGGCAGTGAAACTTGAGGTTTTAGTCTGTTTTAATGTGTAGCAAAGCCAAGTGTTTGCAAAGGTGTGTGGCAACAAAGCCACATGTCCCATCATTGTGAATGGAAATGTCCCCCCCCCCCCCCCCGGGGATAATTTTTACTTAATACATCATTATCCACAGGGGAGATATTAAGTCATTTTATGGAAGACAATTTATTTGGTTGAAGGATAATTTTTACTTTAAGTCATTTTATGAGGGAAAACGTTTTTGTTTACCAAAAGGATTATCATTGATTAATGTTATTCTATTTTTTAAAAGATTAACATTAAAAAAGAACTCAAATAGTAATAACTACTTATAATGACGTGTTTGTGGTTTTTATAGTTAAAATTTAATTAAAAAGACGTAGTTAAATTATATTCTATAGGTCATTATTAGAATCGATTTAGCAAAATTAACATACGCCGGTGAATATAATGTTCCGGTTTCTTTTCAATGTGTAGCAAAGCTAAGCAGTTACAAAGCTAAATGTTTGGTAGATAGCACACATGTCCTGTCATTTTATGTTAAGGAGTTTTTTTTTTCCTATAAAAGGATTACTTTTACTAAATTCATTATTATTCAAATGGGACAAACCATGTCATATCAAGCTTTTACTTTCCTTATATCATATCAAGGTTGCCAAATGGTAGTTAAATCTATCTTAGGAATCACGAAGGTGGTATTTATTATCTCCCACTTTATGCTGGATTAAGTGACAATTATGAATATTTGGGTATGGTTGTGGCCTAATAATACGTTGATATACAAAGGAACTTATTTAAATTAAATTGAAGATTGAAGTTTTATAAGTGTAATAAGTAGTACAAAAATGTTATCATTACATTTTTACATTTGTGGAAAATTGTAAATTATAAACTGTAACAACAAAGACTATTACCTGCCAACTCCTCACATTAAAATAATAAAGTGGAGAGTTCGAATATTGTTAACCAACAATATATTTTGTACAACCAACATTGCATACGGTACAACCAATAATGCAAGAACAACCAACCTTGCATACTGTACAACCAACAAACAAAATGGCAGTGACAAGTTTCGTTCAGTCAATATGCCTGCCCTTGACACCTCACGGCAACACCCGCTGGCAATACCCGTCGGCATCACCCGCCAGAAACACCCTCGGCAACACAGTTGGCAATACCGCCGGTTACGCCCGCAGCAGCCGCCACTCTGCCCATCACCACGACATACCACTGCTGGCCACCACGTCCCCACAAATCACCTTTCTCTCTGACCCACAACCACTCACAAATGCTAACCACAATCCAAAAAATCCAAGGGTTGCGCCGCTTAACACCTTCTGGCGACACCCACTTCTCCACCGCCTAGACCACCATCGTAGCAACCATTCTCTCCATCACAACGGCCCACCACCGTCGGCCACAAAGACAACCATTTCTCACTGTAAATCCGGCACAACCGCAACAACCCACAGCCACCCAGAACCACCTACCGGCACACCGACGACTATCGGCGGCTGCTAAGCCTGAAACCCATGGCCACCGCTCCCAACAGAGTCATGACCACCAATGCAAGTCGACCTTCCACCCACCAACAGCCATTAACAACCGCCGAGGGCCACCACGCTGCCCGCCAAAAGCCACTACTTGCGCTGAAAACAACCATACCTAGGTACCACATCTCCACAATCACAGCCACCAGAGATCGACACCCACAACCACCAATGCCGCCAATCCCACACCACGACCACGGCATCCGTCAAAACCATTGTTTTGGGCAGTGGACACTGCGTAAGGGAGAAATTGAAAAATGGAAGGGTTGGGACACTGCGTAAGGGAGAAATGAGGATGTTAATATATCCATGAAAAAGAAACTGTTTAACAGAAATAGAGCAATAAAGCAGTACCTGATCCCTTGGGCAGTGGGATTGCGTAAGGGAGAAATTGTTTGAACAAAAATAAAGAAATGGTTTAAGGGAGAAAAAACTAACACAAAAATGGTTTGCACAAACATACCCCATTAAAAGCATGAAAATACATAAAAATGCCAGAGCAACGCACAAAAAACTTACCATGTTGAATAGAAGAATTCGATGCCGATGACTGCAATAATGGACTGAAATAATAGAAAAGGAGGAAGGGAGAAAAAAAGGAGCTAATGGGAAGTTACGTAAGGTGAAGGGAGGGTATCCGGTAACTGATTTGGTAGAGTGGGTTAGTGCTAGTGGCTTTTGACCTTTTACCTGATAGTCCTCTCTAGGCTTGTGTCAAGATAATGGAAAATTTAGGAAAATTCAATATTAGGGACACTTTGTCGGTACCAGAATGAGTCTGAATATAACACCAAAAAGGTGTTATATACTAGCCATCGTGTACACGAGATGCATTTGCGACTCGTTAATTCTATAACTTCTAAAAATGAACTTTGTACATGACTTTTTATAAAAGTTCCAAAAAATTGTAGCGGAACCGCAAAAGAAAGTCTAATTAAAATTATTTAAATTATAAAGGTAAATTAGTAATAATTTTAGGAATATACCTATTATCTATAATATATATAATATGATTCGATTGGCAAGGTCTTTGCCTTCCAATTCTCTAACTCTTTTTCTCTAGATTTTTTTTAAATTTTGTATTCATTATAAATAGGTGTAAAGATACAATTGGCCCAAAAAAAAAGGTCGCTACATAAATATAAATGTCCATCTTCCTAATTTTTAGCCACGACCAGGAGGTTCCATCAAGTCCCCACAGTTCAATATAAACGTCAGCTGGGAGGTTATACAAATAATAATAAATAAAAAAACCGAAAGAAGTTCGGCCTAGAGTTTTTTAGTTCTTTGAAGCTTCCATCAACTAATTTATTCCTAAATCTGGCTATGAACAGCCATAGTGTCCATCCATTTCTATTCTGAACTTCTGACATAAGGGTCCAAAGTTTTTTATACATTTCAAAATCTCTCCAACACAGAGTTTCAATACGAAACTTAAGTAACACTGACTTGTCTTAGTTATTACACTTAAATGTCAATACTAACTCTGAAATAAAGCAGCTAACTCTTGGTCACATAACTAGCCCTTCGAATCCGAAATCCCCCCTACTAATCACCTGAAAGAAAAAACCATAAGGGAATGAGCCAAATGCCCAGTAGGGTCGCTCAAATGACCAATCAAATGAAACAAAAAATATCTGAGAAACAAAATTTCGGAAGCACAAAATATTTCAACGGAACGGATAATCAACTAGATTTCAAATGTCAAAACATATCTGAATAACAAAATTTCAAAGGCACACCAGTTTCAACTGAACGGAAATCAGACCAAATATCAAATGTCAAAATATATCTGAGTACGGAGACAGACAGTAGGGATATTAGACCAAATATCAAATGCCAAAAATATATCCGAGTACAGAGAGAGACAGTCACTAGAGAAGTCAGACCAAGTACCAAATGCCAAAGTATATCTGAATACGAAGACATACAGTAGAGAGGTCAGACCAAATATCAAATGCCAAAATATATCTGAGTACGAAAATAGACAATAGAGAGGTTAGACCAAATATCAAATGCCAAAATATATCTGTGTACAGAAATAGACACTAGAGAGTCATTCATAAAGTGGTCACATACGTCATTCCTGACATATGAGGCAGGTTCAGAAAGTGGTCACATATGTCATTCCTGACATATGAGGCCGGTTCAAAAAGAAAGATCGTGATCTCTAGGTCAACTCTCCTGAGCTAGCCCACGTTTCAATCTATGTGGGTAAGTCGGAAATAAGTCACATACACTGTGACATGGCTCATAAAGTCACAAAAACAAAATCTCAAAATAACCGTTATCAAATATCGGACATTTCAAACCATATTCAAAGGTTTCAAAATAACATTATCAAATTACAGACTTGTCGAAGAATAAGTAGATTTTACGAAATAATGACAATCATATATCACTGAAACGAGTGATATCAATATGTCAAATTCTGAGGTCAAACAATTTGACGGAATTTGATTTTCACAAATCATATAATTGGCAACAGGTCATTCTTAACAAAGTTCAAAACAAAAAGGAGAGGAAGAATAACTTATCTCCATTTGAAGAAGTTCAGATTTCAAAAGAATTTAAAGACTTACATGAGCGATTGGTCCATCGCTGATTTGAACTTCAAAGATTAAACTTTTACCTTAATCAAGCCTTTTGAAAGTCACAAATCCTTAAGCTTCTCCTTAGAGCTTTCAAACTTTCCAAGCCTTCTTCTCTATCTCTTTCTCTTGCACAAAGGAGTAGAAAGAAACAGAGAACCCAAAAGAGTTAGGAATGAAATAAAACACTATTTATATGGGACAAAAATTAAGTTTGCATTCGACCAAAAATAGTTTTCGGTCGACTCAATCCTTCAGCCGTGAAAATGCTTTTCCTAAAATCTTGAGATTTTATTCCACCAAAAATCACCTTTAAGTCGACCGAAAATACCTTTAAGTCGATCGAAAACACCTTCAATTGACCAAAAACACTTTTTAGCTGACCGAAAACACTTTTAATTCGACCAAAAATAATTTTGAGTTGATTGAAAGTACTATTTCATTCGACTAAAAGTTACTGTTCATCAACTAAAAAGTTACTGTTCATCGACTAAAAACTTCAGAATTTTAATTTTTTAGTGAAAACTTTTTAGTCGATCGAAAACTTCGGCAGCTTATTCTACACCCAAAATCTTTTTATTCGAAGCAAAACCTATTTTCATTTGAAGCAAAAACTATTTTCCTTCGACCGAAAACTTAAAAAACAATCCCAATTCATTTTCTTATTTTTAACAAAAGATCACAAATTTATTTATTCAAAATACAAATTTTGCGCAAGGAAAAGAAAATTTTCAGGGTGTTACAGATACCTTTCCAACCAGCACATCAATCTTTAACGAATTTTGGCAAAATAAGTTGGTTTAAAAATTCTTTCCTGTATGTGAAAATATACAAAGAGCCACCTATGTACTTGCCAAAATGAATTAAGCTTGTGAACCCCAAAAAAGATGTGAACTGCTGATATTTTAAAGATTGTAATAGAGTTGAAGGATATAGATGATTTCTGGTGGATAATTCTTTGTCCTGAAGCCGAACAGGAAGTGTCTAGAATACGTTTAATATGGGTGCAAGAGACGTCGTTCAGTACTGAAGAAATCAACGTATCATCTACAAAAAGAGGTGGTTAATGGGTGGGCTATTGATCCCAGCGTTTATGCCTTTTACCATGCCCTGAGATTAAGCTGTGGTTAATGCTATGGATAAAGCTTCTGCACTGAGGATGAGCAAATAAGAGAGAGTGAATCGCCTTGTCACAGACCACAGATGGGTTTAAAACTGACTGATGAGGAGCCATTAACAAGAATTTGGAAAGATACGGTGGATATGCAGCTCAAGATCACTAATAAAATAATCAGGAAAGTTTAAGTATGGCATTCAAAAAAACCCAGCTGACACGGTCATACTCCTTACTTATATCCATTTTAATTGCACGGAGAATGTTGCGAGACGCCTTATGTTTGCGGATCTTGTTGGTTTGCTCCTTGGCAATATAAGATTGTCTCCAACGTGCCTTCCCGAGACGAAGGCAGTGTCTGTCCTTCTGAGATAAGATGAGGAAAAGCTGTTCTGATTCGATTAGCCAAGGTCCTGGATATCACTTTATATATCGTATTACATAACGATCTAGGTCAGAAATCCCCAGGGGAGGTTGGTGGGTGTACCTAATTGGGTATAAGGACTATGAAGGACTTATTTGCTTCGGTCAGTATAAAACCCGATCGAAGAAAAGATAACTAAGCAATGGCAATAGGCCGTTACATGAACGACCAGCACTGTTTGTGGACAATAGCAAGAACGCCGTCGAGTCCTAGCCGGGGCCTTTAGGGGGTGAATGTCAAACAAAGCCTTTTTACCTCGGAAGCAGTAAACGATCTGTCCAACCAAGATGCTTGCTAAGGGAGAAGGGCTCGGGAGAGGGAAGATACACACCATTGGATCGGTTGAGGGGTATCAGCATGCTGTTGTGGACAAAAGATTTTTTTTAAGTGTTGATTCAGTTGACATCCGGAGATGGTCGAATGAGTGTCTACAATCCGACCATCCTCTCTCAGGAGAGAGGTAATTTTCTTAGAATGCCTTTCGGATTAAAGTAGAAGTATGGAAAAAATTTGTGTTGCGGTCTCCAAGCTACAACCAGTTTATCCTGGAGGATGCTTGTCTGTGTAGTAGATTGCCCTCTGTTTCTTTCTTGTGATTATAGTTTTCTGGTTATTATTGTTAGTGAATGTAGTTACTACCTTTACTATTTCGGCATAGCCCATTTCCATCTCATGACTAACCTGACATGATTCTTTTACTATTTCGGCATAGCCCATTTTCAGGCACTGTGATGTGTTCTCTTTTTTCCCTTTGGTATGAAAACAACCGTTGTTGGCCATACAGTCCAATTTCCAAGTAAAAAGAAGAAAAAAGAAAAAGAAAAAAGCAATAGAAGCTGCCGTCTTGGATTCGCTATATATGTGATTAGTATGCTGAATGCTGAAGCTATTGCCGGTGGGCGCTTAGGCTATACCTCGATCTGCATATTGTTCAACCATGGACGTAGATTATGTGTCTGCTATTGCATTTTTGCCTGCGTTTTGTTTTTCGTACTCCTATTGTCAGTAAAAGTAGCTCCTTTTTACGCTGGAATTGACAAAGCTAACCTAATAGAAAGACTCTAATCATATGGGTAATTTTCGTCCTAGACCTAATAATCTGTTTGAACGGATTGCAAATTGTTGTAGATACGGATATCTAGAGTTCAAAGCATTGAAAGATGTTGTGAATGAACTGCTTATTAGTAGCAAAAAGAAAAGCCTAACATTGAAAGATAGCATATGAATACTAACTACTCCTGACCTGAGAATTCGACGCTGAAAAGTGTAATACCCATAAATTACATTGGGGATTGCGATTGAGCATAATACACCCTGCTGTCACTACTATTAGTATAATGCAGTTCTAGAAAACTTTGAAGGAAAGGCGGAAGCACAATAATAAATGCGATCAATAGCCAGCTATCAATCTCTGGGGTTGGTCTGCGGCAAGGCCTCCTCGGGTGTTACTTTTGCTTCGCCTAAATTTCGACCCACTTGATGGAGAGTCATTCCAGCTAGTGGTACGAAGGTAAAATTCATCGAAGCCCACGAGGAGGCTATACAATAGCGATCAAAACACGTTACTCGTGAACCATGGTTATCTACGTACCTCAGATGAATGACCTTGGACGAGAACACAATCCCGGTAGCTGCATAGGCCAGAATGACGAGAGCAGCAGAGGTTAGCAATGCAGCGTAGGTAAAGCGGCAGCGCAACATGCCTTGACGATACATGAGCGGGACGATTAGACACAAATAGCATGGAGTGATAATGAAATTGCATGCCATCGCAAACCATGGCAGAATCACCGTGGTAAAGTGAGGGTAGCATCCATCATTCTTGAGGTTCGGTAAATAACGATGTTGTTGGAGAACAACGAGGGCGGTTAAGCCCGTAGTAAACACCGCTCCGATAAAATAACAAGACATGAGAACGAAGATGTGATCTCGATCGTCCATAGATAGTATTAGCCGCTGGATGTGAAGAATAAAGGAATTCTAATGAGTTTTATGGCACAGAGGTACGATGTATATAGATGCGTACCCTGGGAGGGCTTGTAGGAAAAGCCTTGGTGTCCTAGCTGATATGTGTTAGGCAGCGTTCTCCTCCAAGTCAAACTTCACCGTCAAGTTAAATTCCACAAGCATTAGAGGCGGTTTTTATGCGGCCTTAATTTTGCAGCAATCCTCCCTTGTTTTAAGTCCTCGTATTGAGTTATAAGGTTACTCTATAATCTAATCTAGACTTCGCATTTAGTTATTAACTAGTTTTGATACACATAACTATCAAAGTAGTTACTGAAATATTCGTATGCCTAATAATAATAACAAAATTGGTAGTATCAAACAAATAATTAAAAATGTATTTTCACCTTTTTATGTGATTTCTCTTACCAATTTTTGTCACTAAAAATAAAGTTGAAGAATTGGCCACAGAGAGGAGGTTTTTATGCGGCTTCAATACTGCAGCAATTCTCCCTTGTATTAGTTTGAAGTTTAATCTAGGGCTAATTACATTAGTGTCCTTGAGGTTATGATATAATTACAGTCAAGGACATTAAGTTTTAAAATGTAACATACCGTGACCAAACACTTTTAAAATGTATCAGCTGTGTCAACCATCAGGGTTCCGTCCAAAAAATGTACTTTTTATGATATCATCAATACGTATTTTGAAAATGTCAATATTACCCCTTGTGCTGTGTATACATATATTTTTAAAAAATTTCAATTAAGATTTTAAGCTTTAATTTAAAGATTAGGGTTTTAAAACCTTGATTTGTTCTCTATTCTTGCAATCCATTTCATAAAAAAATTTCACTTTGCTAATTAGGGTTTTAAAACCCTAATTTGCAAATTAGGGTTTCAATATGAACAGGTTAGTTCAAAACCCTAATTTGCGAATTTTGGTCAACCCACCCACACCGGCCGATTGAGAGAGAACAGAAGGGGATAAGAGGCTGCAGTGGATCTGTTTTTTTCGGCGACGATGAATTTTGGCCAACCCACCCACACCGGCCAATTGTGAGAGAACAGAAGGGGACGATCGCTACAGTAATTCAGTGCGTAAAAGGGTCTGTTCCACAGTAGAGGGCAAGGAGGAAGAAAAGGCCGGCGAGTATTCCGGCCGACGTCGTTGCGGTGGTTCGGGTTAGGAAATTCGTTGAAGCTGCCGGCGTGGGGCGAGCGAGTGGGCTGCTGCGGGGGAGGAGATAAGAGATGGAGGGGGAAGAGCGACATCGTCGTCGGTGGTGGATCTGCTTTGTTCAGCAAATAACAGAAGGGACTGTCGACAGAGAAGGGGCTACCGGTGGGGAAGGGGACTGCTGGCGGGGAGGGAAAGGGCTGCCAGGGCGAGGGAAAGGGATTGCCGGGGTGAGGGAAGAGGTTGCCTGGGGGAAGGGGACTGCCGACAGGGAGGGAAGGGGCTGCTGGGGTGAGGGATTGGGCCACCTTATCTAATTTAGAGTTTGGCATTAATCTTTCTTTTTCTTCTTTTTTTTTAAATGAAGTAATGGCATTTAAAAAAAATAAGGTTTTAACTTAGGGGCAATAATGTCTTTTCTTTAAAATCGTTAGTGTTTTTAAAATTCCGTCTGGTCAATAGACATAAGTGTAATTTTGCCAAACTATTGTCCTTACCTGTAATTATCCCCAAACTTTAGGGATATAGGTGTAATTAGCCCTTTAATCTAATCTAGACTTCGGTTTAGTTATTAATTTAATTTTAATCATCTCATCATTTCTCCCCTTTTTCTTACTTTTAATTTTTAAACTATAGGTTTTTTTATCTGTTCTTTATTATAGCTGATAATCAGAATTCAAGTAAGTAGTTCTTCTCTCTAATTTTGTAGAATCAATTCCTAAAGATCTCCATTATGTGTTGCACTCTAAATTTGGATTTTGTTTTGTCTTAATTTGCCGTAATGTATGGTAAATTAGTATATCTGTCTTAATCTCCTTTTCGGTTTTCCAAACTTTCTTTAACCCCATCAGAAGACAAGCATACACACGATCTTCCTATGACAATTCTTTTTTCCCTTTTTGCTGCGTTCCTCGAATCATGAGGACTTGCTAACATGTTATCTACTTAATTTTTAAACAAGAATATAGCTTTAAGAGTCGTACTTGCTTTAAAAGGCATGCATTTCTCTAGTTTCTATGATTTGTAGTTTTTGAGAGATCGTAGCCAAGACTTTCGTTGTCTCCTCGGTTATCATGTGTGGAAGCTGAATTGATGTCACGAGCTTCTTTATATTACATCTTTATCCCCCTATTTTGATGTAGTTAGGTTAAGCTTTTATTTTGCAGCTTAATATGTTTAAGGTATATTTCGTTTGCATGAATCTTTGATGATGCCGTAGTTTTGGATGGTTTTACTTATGTTATAGTTTGGAAGCGGAGTCATAGGCCATCTTCCATGGCCTACAAAAGCAAAAGATAAGTGGATATCATTTCCCAGCATGAAAGCTGACTCTACCACGATTAATCGATTGGTTAAGGATCAAGAAAATCAAAACGACTAGCTCAAAGAAATCATTGCTGATTGCAATTCATTATGTGAAGGCAGAACTATGGCATAATCCATACTGTAGGGGAAGGAGGCCGACGTGGGAGCTAACCAGCCGATAATGATAGGGGTTCCGGGAGATCCACATGTGGAGATGAATTGCCTTTTAGTGGCAGAATTGTATGGAGTTGATTTAGAGAGGAACTCCTGGTACTCGTATCCTTACCTTCCACTAGAGATGTCAATGGGCGGGTGTTGCCTAATCAACAAAAGGCTTGAAATCTCTTATTTAGTTCTGCTGATGTAACTTGACGAATTATTTCCAAGCAGATGTAGAAGAAATGAACTATTAATACTTGTTTGATTCTAAGCACCTAGTCTAGGGATTTTAAAAAAGAGATTCCAACCCCGGGCCTAGCGGGCGAGATAAGGCTTCGGGCCACGGGGAACTGGGCCGGGCCCACTGGGGGATATCAAGGTGCGGTTCAAGTCTACGTGCTAACTTTAAGGTCGGGTTAGGACCAGGCTCAGGCCTGAGTCATTTTTTAAAAAAAAATTCTTTTTATTCATTTTTATGTTGCGGAAAAAGTAGTCACTATTTTATGCTATTAACTCCTTTTCTCTAACTTTTAATTATATATTTTCAGGACGAGTGCAAAACTAGAAAATAATTGGTTAAAAGTTGCTTTTATTAAGAAAAATATAATCCACATATTATTCAGTTATATTTGTCAAAGTCGTTTCGGTGCTTTGTTGCATTATCTACCGTAATTTCTCATATATGTGGAAAGTTCTCAAAATGATAACACATAAATAGTCTTAACCAAAAAGTAAACTGGAGAAGCAATAAATATATTCAAGTCACAACAAGCTACCATTAAGAGAAACAGAAACAAAACAGCAGATGACAAAACAGATTCTGTAACCGAAACGTTAAATCACTACAAGAAATAGGACTTTCGACGGACTTTTCTGTCGCTAAAAGTCCCCCGCCGAGAATGACTTTTAGCAACGGACTGTCCGTCTCTAAAAGTCCATTGTAGGAAAGGTCATCACTAAAAAATTAGTGACGGAATTTTAGAATCCGTCGGTAAAAAATTGACTTTTTACCGACGGACTTAATTACCTTTAGCGACGGAATTTTCCGTCGCTAAAACATCCCTAGTATTTTTGCATCATGTTTTGAGATGAATTTTGTCGCTAAAAGGTTAAAAAAAATCTTTTTTTAATCATTTTCATTATTGCTTAAAATCCAAACCTTTTATTACGAACATAGTGGTCAAAAGGATTATAAGGCAACAACATGTTAACATTTCTCTATGCAACATCATTTCTCTATGCAAAGAGTTAACAAAATCCATAAAATACTTGGGTAGATGTCATTCCAAAAAAACCACACTTCAATCAACAAAGAGCTCAATCTAATGAAATAGAAACTCTATCTTGCACTTGATCATCTTTGTCCAGCTTGCAAAGGCAATGGAAATGGAAATGAAACCAAGTATGCGAAGGCAATGGAAACTCTTTGTATCTTGCACTTAGACTCAAATTAAATCTGCAAAGGCAATGGAAATGAAATCAAATATTGTTCATCACTAATCCCAATTACCCACTAGGAGAAAACTCGAGGACCGAAGTTTCTTAAAAGAACATTTACCTTTTCTACCAAGGGCATTCTTACACCTTCACATTTGCAGTTAATCGAGTATCCAACGCCCCCCTTCAAAATAAAAAAGACCATTACTTCTAGTTAGCTAATAAACTCATTTAAAGAAAATAAAAAATTTGATCAAGCATTCACACTATTTCTTTAGGCGCCCAGATTTCTTGCAATTGCATTTTCTTTTGTGCAAGATTAAGGATTTAATTATACGTGATACTTAACATCACTATACAAGTAAACTAAAGAACCCAGATACTACTTTTCTTTTATTAACTTCCTTATCATAATTTCAAGCACAGAATCAGAGGTCCTGATAACTTTGGGAGCAAATGCAAGCGGATCGGGAGATTCATGAATAGGCTTGTTGAAGAAATCAATTCCCCCATGTAGAGAAATCACATAATGTTTCATATCAATCATCATGTAATCAAAGCAAACATCCTATAACATCATTGATGCTAATTTAATCCAACAGATATCCCCAAAATTATGTAATCATAGAATGTCTCTTTTTGAGGGGTGAAGGCAGAGCAGTTTATCTTATAGATTATAATATGTGTGCATAAGTTGGGTAATCAAGTTTTACCTTGAATGCATAATTTCCTGGTCAATATTTAAAGGATCTCCTTCTAAAAAATGTGCATCAGCAGGAACAATATTCCCCAGTTTTATACTAGCAATGTCACCTGGAACTAGCACTGCAGCATCCTCTTCGCTCCATTTTCAATCACGTAACACCTAGTGCAATTAATTCGGAACTCAGAAATTAGAAGAAGGTGACAGCATAGTATCATATTGACAATCACATTAAAAGAAGGAAACAAAAGAACTACTTTTTGGTGGACAATAAATTAGTCTAGGAGAGCAAATACCCTTTGCTTTAATTTGGAGCCAACCGAGCCATAAGAGCAGCAGCTGCATTTCCAGCATTATTTTCTTCTATAAAGCTGATGGTTGAATTGATAACAAGTAAGACCAAGATACCAACAAAGTCATGGTAACCCCCGGGCTTGTATGCAGCAATAGAAGATTGGTTGATCCATAGTTATTCCAGATTGCTTACCATTACCATTAATTCAATGAAATCTTATTTTATCGAGGCCAGTGTAAGTTTTTGCCCTATTAACTAACAATATGTGACCTGTCAACTTTGTCTAAATTCACTAGTTAACATAATGTTTACTCAAGGAATGGCTAAATGAAAATTCACTAAATTTTCAGCAATTATGTAAAGCTTACCCCTCCATGTGCAAGGCCAATAGCCATTAGAGCAACTGCTTCCATCACCCATGATAAAGGATTCCACATAAAGCCCAAAAATTTCAAAACTTTACTTTCTATAACAATACGCAAAAGAACTATATTTAGGTGTAAAGAAAATATATATACAAGATATATGACACAAAAGAACTTTCCCTTGAACTATTTCTCTTCAAGTTTATTGTACCCAAACAATTCCAAATGTTCTTGAACTTCATCCGAGCTTAATTCTTGTTTTGAACATTTCAGATATGAAAAGACTTCTTCCAATGGTGCGTTCTCCTGGGTATAACAAATTCCAATTCTAGCATTGATTAAAATATCCCCTTCTCTCCCTTTAACCCATTTTCTTTAGTTTCATTTACTTATCTTTTTTGTGGGAATCATTTTTGCGAAATCAGAAGATGCTTGAAGCTATATTAATGAGACTGGTTATTTTGGTGAATGCACAACTAATTTGGCTAAAGGTGAATTCATTTGCAAGAACAATAACTTGTGCATACAAAGAACTGAATCGTGGCTATACTTTTGCTTACAACTAGTTGATACAACTTCGGAGAGAATCATACATATGAAAGCAAGAAGACTTCAATGGTTATAGGCACATGAATATACCAGATCAATAGATTCCTTGATTACAACGTTAAGGGCAATCAACTTCTCATTCATGTCATTAATAGGGAGGGGCGGCGACAGTGGGGGTAAGGGTGGGTCGCTTTGAGGTGGATGGCGTAGGTGGAAGGCGACATAGGTGAGGAAAGAGAGAGTTGTTGTTGGGGGGGTGAGGGTGGCGAAGGCAGACATCAAGGGTAAGTGGCTGAGAGGTGGGCGACATGGATTAGAGGAGAGAGAGAGAGGGAGAGAGAGAGAGAGAGAGTGAAAGAAGACGGGGAAGTTGTGCAGCGGATGAAGAATAAGAAGGGTTAGGGTTCATTAACACCTTTTAGCGACGGATTTTTAACCGTCGCTAAAAGTCCGTCCCTAAAAATGAAAACTTTTTTTAAGGAAAATTCACGTTTAGCGATGGATAATTCCGTCGGTAATAATCTGTCGATAAAAGTCTATCGCTAAAGATCTTTTGCGATGAAAAATTCTATCGTTAAAGATATTTAGCGACTGAATAATCCATCGCTAAAGGTCACTTTTAACGACGGACCTTTATTGATGGATAAATCCATCGGTAAAGGTTAATTTTAGCGACGGATTTTAGTCTGTCACTAAAAGTCCGTTGGTAAAACCAGCTGTTCTTGTAGTGAATGAAAGTCCACTTAAAAATCATCAAAAACACATCTCAGTGAGCACACATCTACACTTCACTGTGTGTGTTAAAAAAACATTAATCAGATGAACTCAATAACACCTCCAAAACTATTAACTTAACCAAAAAGATTCAAAACTGCAAAAAGATGAAAATGTAATAAGATGGAACTTCAAAAGAAGGAATGGAAAAACAAACATGGAACTTAATAATCCGGGTTGGTTGGACCCGGGCCAAATTAGGGCCAGACCTGGGTCGGGCAAAAAAAACTGGGTCTTTTCCCAAATCCTTTGCCATAGCCCTTGTCTTATGGACAAAGGCCGTACTCTTCACCCTTTAGGGCAGGGTCGGGCTGGCCCGCGAGAGGCCCGGCCCTTTGGACACCTTGACCTTCCACTCTTCAACCAAAAAGAAAGAAAAAGAAAAAAGATATTGGCAATATAATAACAATTGTCAATTGTGGCTACATTCAAAAGTGGTGGTCATATGTCTACAATTTTATATAGTAGCCAAATTTTTTCCAGTTTTAGGTGAAGTTCGTCACCTAAAGTTTATCTTTGTTATAAACATTGATTATTATATAGTTAAAAGAATGATGGGCACATGTTGATACCTTGTACACTTCTGAAAAGTCTTTATATCTTGGACGACATTTTGAAGCCACGATTCCTCTTTTATTGTGGTTTTCGTTTCGTTGGCTTTACACGGACCTCGAGTGAACATAGTTCAGTTCGATTTGGAGGTTAAATATGAAAGCGAACCGACCACCATAAGTTTGAAAAAAAAAATATTCTTGAACGGTTTGGACATATTAAATAAATTGGTTTAAACAAAATGACTTGTTGGAGCTTGTAGTTTTTTTTTTTGAATTCTTTCGGTCTTTCCTTTACTATTTTGTCTTTATAATATTCATTATCACAAGTTGTTTGAAGCATATCTGTTGAAGTTAATGCATAATACTTATTTATGGTTGGTGATTAGTTACAAATAGAGTAAAAACTATATGGTAATTTAAATTGGACGAAAGTTGCAATGTCTTAAATTGTATACGAAGGATACAGTTCGGCTTAGTAGTGTGAAATCTTGCGTGAGACAGATCAGTGAGTTTCATTGGGAATGAATAAAGAGGGTGAACAGTGGGTGGGGGAATGATTTCTCTAGAGAATTTTTGGTTCTGTTTGAATAATTTTACTCAAAATAAAAATAACAAAATGCATACCAAAAGAATCTTTTTAATGATCGTTTCAAATGGCAAACAAAGAGGCTATGGCAGTAGATGACGATGAAATCTTGACCACCCATAGTTGATCCTCTCTCTTCTTTTAAACTTTCACAACTGACATCAAGTGACAAAACTTAGCATACTAACGATTGTGCTACACCTAAAGGTCCTAAGAGTAACCCATGGACAATAGTAAATTCTTAACCCGTTACTCTCAGCAAAACAATACAAGTAATACAGTAATAAGCATTAATACAGTTCCATAAATCCCGCACCAGTAGGGCTCCTGCACTCACCAAAATATGTCATGTCTATCATCCTAATCAAGATCATTTGCGTCGTAATTTGAGGACCTTCACTGCACACTCAATCATTTATATAATGGTATTTGATTTATAAGATCACGTCATTTCTAAAGAGACAAGTTTGATCAATACTAGAATCCAAGTTTAACGTAGACAAAAAATAGTGTGTACTTGTGTGCGCGTGTGTGTGAGAGGGAAGGGGGGGGGGGGGGGGACGCACTTGATATGAAAGTCAATGGTGATTCCCTCCAGTGTGATTATTTGTCGGTATTGAAGTCTTCTAATTCGGTATACTACCACCCACAGTTTAGTTAAATCAAATTTGCCATACAATGCTGGCAAGGACGCTGTTGATTATTATGTAGCCCTTTGATGCTTCTGTTCTCTCTTTTATTTGGTAAGATAAGAAAACTAGAAATAGCCTGATGGTTGGGCACCCCAGTCCAATTTGCAGAAGTAATTAATAGAAACTGCAGTCAACTATTAATGGCACGATGTATGCCTATTGGTTATTGTTTTCACTTTGTTAGTGTGTACTAATCTGGACGATTTCAGTAGGTTCTGACGGAAGGATGCTTCGATCTTGTATTTTTAATCGTGGATGCTTATCTGTATAGTAGATTGCCCTCTGTTTCTTACTTTTGTTTATAGTTTTCTTCTTATTATTGTTAGTCTATGTAGTTAGTAACTTTACTATTTCAGCTTAGCTCATTTCCATCTCATCATTAACCTGACATGATTCATTCACTCTCAAATTCTCTCGAATTATACCCTCAGTCATTCTTTTGTAGATAGAGTAAAGTCGGCTAAAATAGGAACACTTCGCTAGTAGAACTCCATTTTTGCTGTGAATCTCATCAGACTTTGAACATATTTTTAAATTTTTATGAGGCGGCGGTTACTGGGGTAACTGATAAGCCATTGCCTCACATTTTCTTCAGTCGCCATGGTGTGTAGAAAGGTATATACATGCATATATGGATGATTACTTTGGGTAGGAATGATAAGAATGGTGCGACCGAAGATGGAGAAGAGGGAAAATTTTCCTTTGTATGGATAGCATGCTCGCTATCCATCTTGACAACTACAAACAATTATTTTACGATATACTGCAATATTTAACTTTGTTCCCAGATTGCCTATTACTGACTATTTGCTTTCCCTTTTCATTCTCCTCCTTTTTGCACTCTCCCAATTCCTTTACCTTGATCTTGTTTTCCTCTCCTTGCTTATTTGTACCCACCACTGCTCGCCGTAAAGCTTCTTAAATGCGCTCGTCCACAACAGCCCCGCCAACTTTTTTTTTACGTTGACAACCATTGCTTCCCGCATGTTTGCTGGGCAATATCACCATCGATTTGCTTAGGGTTCCATTCTACCTTTCCTTGGAGTTCATCATCTTTTACGCTGCTTGACCTGAAGGGCTTGGGTTAAAGTAGTGGAGGTGTGGGAGATCAAAGAGGGTTTTAGGTGGGCATTACATGAAATTTACAAGACGGTCCCCATGCCAGTTTGGCTAATGCAACACTGGCTCAGGCATAGTCTTGATATTTGGCTTACTACCAGTTCTGAGCAGTTTTCTTTAAATTGAAAGTGCAGTACACCTCTGGGAAAGACCCTAAATCACTTTTAGGGCGCCCTTCGGTATGAAAACAACCGTTGTTGGCCATACAATCCAATTCCCAAGTAAGACCAAAAAAAAAGAATAGAACCTGCAGGCTTGGATTCACTATACATGTGATTAGTATGCTGAGTGCTGAAGCTATTGCCGGTGGCGCTTAGGCTATGCCTCGATCTGCATTTTGTTCAAACATGGACGTAGATTATGTGTCTGCTATTGCTTTCTTGCCTGCGTTTTGTTTTTCGTACTGTCAGTAAAAGTAGTTCTTTTTTCTGCTGGAATTGACAAAGCTAACCTAATAGAAAGATTCTTATCATATAAGCAATTTTTGTCCTAGACCTGATAATCTATTTGAACGGATTGCAAGTTGTAGATACGGATCTCTGTAGAGTTCAAAGCTTTGAAGTTTGATCGAAAGTAGATTAATGAGGGAATCAACTTCTACTACGCTCCTAATTTTTGCGTGTTCTTCTTGATTGTAAGTTGCATCGAGAGATGTTGTGAATGAACTGCTTATTAGTAGCAAAAAGAAAAGCCTAACATTGAAAGATAGCATATGAATACTAACTAATCCTGTCCCGAGAATTTGATGCTGAAAAGTGTAACACCCATAAATTACAATGGGGATTGCTTTTGAGCATAATACACCCTGCTATGGAAAAAATTTGGCTACTACCCGGGTTGAAGAAATCTTCCTCATACCTCCCATGTAGCGACAATTGATGGTTGCTAAATGTTTTTAATGGCTTTTATTTAGTGACGCTAAAAAAGTGCTGTTAAGAGTTGTCGCTGAAAGTGTTAACAGAAAAATCATTAAAGACATTTCGCAGCTATTAATTGTCATTATATATGGAATTAGAGGAAGATTCTTTCAAACGGGGTAGCAGCAAAAGTTTGTTCCCTTGCTATCACTACTATTAGTATAATGCAGTTGTAGAAAACTTTGAAGGAAACACGGAAGCACAATGATAAATGCGATCAATAGCCAGCTATCAAACTCTGGGGTTGGTCTGTGGCAAGGCCTCCTCGGGAATTACTTTGGCTTTGCCTAAATTTCGACCCACTTGATGGAGAGTCATTCCAGCTAGCAGTACTGTTGGTATTAGTAGTAGATTGTTATGTAATGTGTTTGTGTTTGTTAGTGAAGTTCAAGACCCAAAATGTCTTGTTCTTTGTCCGACATTGGAGAGAAAAATAACTTTCTCTCTTCTTATAAGCAAACACATGGTACATATCATTTGAATTATTTTGAGATGTTTTTTAGGGAAGATTGGGAATGCTATTGTGCGGTGCACCGCACACGCGCGAGCGCATGTGGCGCTTTAGCGGGTGTGCTTAGTGCTTGCCACGAGTGCGTATAGCGCATTAATTTATATATGATTTAACGGCTCATATTTTACCAATTTTTGGAATTATTTTTTCAATCATTTATTTTTAGCGACACTTTGGTGACTTTGAAAGTAATTCCGAAAGGCATCAGAAATAACAGTTATTTCTGATTGGTTGTGTCCTTTCATGAAGGGATGGTTGTTAAGTTCATATATAAGATTCTGAAAATTCAGAATAACTGAAATTTTTTAGCATTCAAACTTCTGAATCTCAATTTTCTCAATTATTTACACAATTTTGAGGATCAATTCTGGAACGAATCTTCAGAATTGCTATCTGCAGATTGTTGGTAGCAAACTCGGAATGAGTGGAGGCAAATATTGCCTTAAAGACAGTGTCATTAGACGCGTCTCTAGCCATATAATTTTCGTTTTTCCTTCTTTCATTCTGCAATTTATTTCTCCAACAAGTACGAAGGTAAAATTCATCACAATCGAAGCCCACGAGGAGGCTATCCAATAGCGATCAAAACAGGTTACTCGTGAACCAAGTTATCTACGTAGCTCAGATGAATGACCTTGGACGAGAACACAATCCTGGTAACTGCATCGGCCAGAATGACGAGAGCAGGGGTTTGCATATTGGCGTAGGTAAAGCGGCCACGCCACATGTCTTGACGATGCAAGTTAGGATTAGACACGCATAGCATGGAGTGATAATGAAACTGCATGCCATCGCAAACCATGGCAGAATCACCGCGGTAAAGTGAGGGTAGCATCCATGATTCTTGAGGTTCGGTAAATAACGATGTTGTTGGAGAACACCGAGGGCGGTTAAGCCTGTAGTAAACGCCTCTCCGATAATATAACAAGACATGAGAACGAAGATGCGATCTCGATTCTCCATAGATAGTATTAGCCGCTTGATGTGAAGAATAAAGGAATTCTAATGAGTTTTCTGGCACAGAGGTGTGATGCATATAGAAGCATACTTTGGGAGGGCTTGTAGGAAAAGCCTCGATGTCCTAGCTGCGATGTGTTAGGTAGTGTTCTCCTCCAAGTTAAACTTCACCGTCATGTTAAATTTAGTGGCCTCAAGCATTGGAGGCGGTTTTTATGCGGCCTCAATATTGCAGCAATCCTCCTTTGTTTTAAGTCCTCGTATTGAGTTATAAGGTCAATCTATAATCTAATCTAGACTTTGCATTTAGTTATTAATTTTTATTCACACGGGAAATAATAACTATCAGAGTAGTTATTGAAATACTCGTATGCCTAATATAATAACAAAATTGGTAGTGTAAAAAAAATAATTAAAAAAGTATTTTCACTTTTTTATGTTATTTCTCTAACTAATTTTTTCGATAAAAATAAAGTTGAAGAATTGGCCCCAGGTATTAGAGGCGGTTTTTTATGCGGCTTCAATACTGCAGCAATTCTCCCTTGTTTAAGTCCTTGTATTAGTTTTAAGTTTAATCTAATCTAGACTTCACATTTAGTTATAAATTTAATTTAAATCAGCCCATCATTTCTCCCCTTTTTCTTACTTTTAATTTCTAAACTATCATTTTTTTATCTATTCTTTATTATAGTTGATAATCAGAATTCAAGCAAGTAGTTATGTGTTGCAATCTAAATTTGGATTTTGTTTTGTCTTAATTTGCCGTAATTTATGGTAAATTAACATATCTGTCTTAATCTCCTTTTCGGTTTTCCAAACTTTCTTTAACCCCATCAGAAGACAAGGATACACACGATCTTTCCTAGGACACTACTTTTTTCTCCCCTTTTTGCTGTGTTCCTCGAATCATGAGGACTTGCTAACATGTTATCTACTTTTTTAACTAGAAAATATCGCTTTAAGAGTTGTACTTACTTTAAAAGGCATGCATTTCTCTAGTTTCTCAGATTTGTAGTTTTCGAAAGATCGTAGCCAAAACTTTTGTTGTCTCCTCGGTTATCATGTGTGGAAGCTGAATGAAGTCATGAGCGTCTTTCTATTACATCTTTTTCCCTCTATGTTGATGTAGTTAGGTTAAGCGTCTATTTTGCAGCTTAATATGTTTAAGGTATATTTTGTTTGCATGAATCTTTGATGATGCCATATTTTTGGATGGTTTTACTTATGTTATAGCTTGGAAGAGAAGTCACAGGCCATCTTCCAAGGCCTACAAATAGCAAAAGATAAGTGGATATCATCGCCCAGCATGAAGGCTGACTGTACCACGATTCTTCGATTGATTAAGGATCAAGAAAATCAGAACACCAGCTCAGATAAATCATTGCCGATTGCAATTCATTATGTGACGCACAACTATGACATACTCCATACTGTAAGGGAAGGAGGCCGACCTAGGAGCTAACCAGCCGATAATGATAGGGCTTCCGGGAGATCCACATGTGGAGATGAATTGCCTTTTAGTGGTAGAATTGTATGGACTTGATTTAGAGAGGAACTCCCGGTACTCGTATCCTTACCTTCCACTAGAGATGTCAATGGGCGGGTGTTGCCTAATCAAGGCTGGAAATCTCTTATTTGGTTCTGCTGATATAACTTGACGAATTATTTCCAAGCAAATTTAGAAGAAACGAACTGTTAATACTTGTTTGATTCTAAGCACCTGGTCTGAGGATTTATTAAAAAAAAGATTCCAAGCCGGGGCCTAGAGGGCCAGACCAGGCTTTGGGCCACGGGGAACCGGGCCGGTCCCACCGGGGGATATCAGGGTCCAGTTCAAGTCCAGGCCCTAGGCCCCAACTTTAAGGTCGAACTTGGGCCAGACTCGGCATAGTTATGAATACCGTACCAGAGTGTGTACCGTTTTTCTCCATAAAAAAAGGTACGTACCGGTACTGTCTCAAATTTTTCATCAATAATATACATTTGTAGTATTTATTTATTGGCTAACTACAAAACACATGTTTTTTTTTATCGTAACAACTCCTTTAAAATAAACTGTTTGTCCTATAAAGCTTGAATTTTGTTAATTTTTAAATAAACTAAATAACTTATTCAATCGAATTAACTTCTCTGGATTATCCCCCTTTTCAATGATGTCATTTGCAAATTCTTGTGTAAGAATAAGCTGTTTGTTCAATAATAACGTATTCAAGTTCAAGAATAAGTTGTTTTGTGTGTGTGCATGTGTTCGCGCACATATGTATAAAATAGTACATCATATATGTGAAAGAATATGATCAAAGCTTCCAGGTATAAAGTAAATCAAAGTTAAGTAAATATTATGAGTAAGAAGCTACAGAGTCTTTGATTGGTATAAAAGAGCTTAGAATTTTTTTTCTATTTGTCTTTATATAGTCAATTTACAAAATTTTTAATAAAATTTGTTACTTTTATATATTTTAAGGCACCGGTACAAAACATAATATCTCGGCCGGTACGTAGTTCTCGGCAGGTATCACCTGTACCGGCGGTATAACCGTTACAGAGAGGTATTTTGATCGGTACAAAATGTAAGTGGTACCGTACCAAGGCAAAAAAGGTACGTACCGGTACGGTATTGATAACTATGAGGCTTGGACCTGAGTAATTTAAAAAAAAATCTTTTTATTCATGTTTTATGTTGCGGAAAAAAGTAGTCACTATTTTATGCTATCAACTCCTTTGCTCCATTTTTAATTACATATTTTAAGACGAGTGCAAAACTAGAAAATAATTGGTAAAAAGTTGCTACTATTAAGAAAAATGTAATCCACATATTATTCAGTTATATTTATCAAAGTCATTTCGGTGCTTTGTTGCATTAACTACATACAAATTGTTCCCAAAAGCAGTATGAACAGTAAATTACCTCAAGAAAACCGTAATTTCTCATATATGTGGAAAGTGCTCAAAATGATAACATATAAATAGTCTTAACCAAAAATAAACTGGAGGAGCAATAAATATATTAAAGTCACAACAAGCTACCGTTAAAAGAAACAGAAACAAAAAAGTAGATGACAAAGCAGATTCTGTAGCCGAAACATTAAATGAAAGTCCACTTAAAAATCATTAAAAACACATCTCAGTCAGTACACACCCACACTTCACTGCGTGTGTTAAAAAAAACACTAATCAGATGAACTTAATAACACCTTCAAAACTATTAATTTAATAAAAAAATATTCAAAATGGCAAAAGGATGAAAATGTAATAAGATGGACCTTCAAAAGAAGGAATGGAAAAAAAAAACATGGAACTTAATAATCCGGGTCGGGCCAAAAAACGGTCTTTTACCAAATACTTTCCCCTAGCCCTTGGCCTTATGGACCAGGGCCGTAGTGTTCACCCTTTAGGGCAAGGTTGGGCTGGCCTGCCGACGGCTTCAGACACCTCTACCTTCCACTCTTTAACCATAAAAAAAAAAGATATTGGCAATATAATAACAATTGTCAATTGTGGCTACATTCAAAAGTGGTGGTTAGGGCTGTAAATGAACAGAGTTGTTCACGAACAGCTCGCTGTTCGTTCCCTTTGGAACTCGTTCATGTTCGTTCATATAATAAGTGAACCGAACACGAACACAATTTTAGAGTTCGTTTATTAAACGAGCCGAGTTTGAACATGATAGTGTTTGTTTATTAATGTTCGTGAACGAGAGGGTTCGTTTACTTAACGAGCCAAACACGAGCCGAGCCTTATAAACGAACATCGGTTCATTTACCTATTAAATATATAATATATCCCCTAAAATATCTAAATCTTCTTATCCTCTCTCTCTCTCTCTCTCATTTCTTTTCCTTCTCTCAGACTCTCAGAGCCTCTTTCATCACACTGGCACACCACCGGCCACACTGCCGCCCACACCACCAACGACACCACCGGCCACATCGCCACCCACACCACTGGCGACACCACGCCAGACCACCTTAGCTCTCGTTACAAAGCCAAGTCCTCTCTTTTCGGTAACACAACCGACCGTAATGCGCCTTCTCAAAACTGGCCACAAGCCCACAAACCAAATCAGGTATGATGATATTGGGGGTATGCGAAAGCAGATGGCTCAGATTCGTGCGCTGTTGAGCTTCATCGATGGCCGTCGTGCGCTGTATAGCTTCATCAATGGTGCGATTTTGCTGATTTTTGGAGTTTCTTCCATCTTCTGAGGTATGTCTATCCTTTGCAATGAAGTAGTTGCTTGAGGGATTGTGGGATCTAAAAAAATTAGGGATTGAGGGATTGACAGATCTGAGAAAATTAGGGTTTTCATCTGATTTCGTGCAAGAACCCGAGTCAAGCTTTGAAGCTTGAGTTTGGCTCGTTTAATTAAATGAGTTGAGCGAGCCGAGCCCGAGTTTGAAGGATACGAACTCGAGCCGAGTTCGAACAATTTTTTCTGACCCCTTAACGAACTCGAGCCGAGTTCGAACATACCAAGTCTTACACGAACCGAGCTCGAACACGCCCATGTTCGGCTCGAACTCGGTTTGTATACAGCCCTAGTGGTGGTCATATGTCTACAATTCTATATAGTAGCCAAAATTTTTCAAGTTTTTGGTAAAGTTCGTCGCCTAAAGTTTATCTTTGTTACAAACATTGATTATTTATAGTCAAAAGAATGATGGGCACTTGTTGATACCTTGTACACTTCTGAAAACTCTTTATATCTTGGACGACATTTTGAAGCCACGATTCCTCTTTTATTGTGGTTTTCGTTTCGTTGGTTTTACATGGACTTCGAGTGAACATAGTTCAGTTCGATTTGGAGGTTAAATATGAAAGCGAACCGACCACCGTCAGTTTGAAAAAAAAACTATTCTTGAACGGTTTGACATATTAAATGAATTAGTTTGGACAAAATGACTGGTTTGAGCTTGTAGTTGTTTTTTGATTTCTTTCGGTCTTTCCTTTACTATTTTGTCTTTATAATATTCATCATCACAAGTTGTTTGAAGCATATCTATTGAAGTTAATGAATAGTACTTATTTATGGTTGGTGATTAGTTACAAATAGACTAAAAACTAGATAATAGTTAAAATTGGACTAAAGTTACAATGTCTTAAATCGTATACAAAGGATACAGTTCGACTTAGTAGTGTGAAATCTTGTGTGAGACAGATCAGTGAGTTTCATCGGGAATGAATAAAGAACGGAGAAGCCAAAGAGAAATAGAGGAGCGAATTAGTTGTTTAATGGTGATGTGACAATAGCTGAGGGGTGGAAGAAAGAGGGTGAACAGTGGGTGGGGGAAATAATTCTCTAGAGAATTCTTGGTTCTGTTTGAATAATTTTACTCAAAATCAAAATAATAAATAATAAAATACAAACCAAAAGAATCTTTTTAATGATCATTTCAAATGGCAAACGAAGAGGCTACGGCAGTAGATGACGATGAAATCTTGACCACCTGTAGTTGATCCTCCCCCCCCCCCCCCCCTTATGCTCTCACACACACGCGCACAAGTACACACTATTTTTTGTCTACGTTAAACTTGGATTCTAGTATTGATCGAACTGGTCTCTTTAGAAATGATGTGATCTTATATCGATTCAATGGGTCAGACTATGTAGTGAGTTGGATCAGAATGGTGAGCTTTCTGCTTTTTTCCTTATGTTTATGATCCTGCTTTTATTTCTCCTCTTCGTGACCTTTGATGGAGTGCTACATAAATACCTAATGCTTATGTAAGAACATCTAGTTTATCGAGGGTATTGTCTATTCAAAAAAAAAATCTCATTCAACTTTACTGTGGCTAGTATCTATTCCAATTAGCTTATTGGCTTATGGTTGCTTTTTGCTTGCAACTATTTGTTGGCTACTTGGCTATACCGATTGAATTGTTAGAAATTAGAAATCAAATGGCGCTATTGGCACATTGCCACCGATCATTCCACTTCTCAACACTGTTTAAAGGGAAATGGTCCATTTTTTTAAGGCATTAGAAATATTAATTAGGACCTTTAGGCGTGTGAGTAGCACAATCATTAGTATGCTGAGTTATGTCACTTGATGTCAATTGTGAAAGTTTAAAAGAAAGACGAACTTGATACGAAAGTCGATGGTGATTCCCTCCGGTGAGATTATTTGCCGGTATTAAATCCTTCTAATTTGGTGTACTACCACTCACAGTTTAGTTAAATCAAATTTGCCATACAATGCTGGCAAGCCCTCTGTTGATTATTTTGTAGCCCCTTGATGCTTCTGTTCTCTCTTTTATTTGGTAAGATAAGAAAACAAGAATTAGCTTGATGGTTGGGTAACCCACTCCAATTTGCGGATGTAATTAATAGAAGCTGCAGTCAACTATTAATGGCACGATGTATGCCTATAAGAGCTTTAAACACAATATTTGATAAGAGACCTTCAGGTTCAAACATAATAAGCCAGCTTGTTTTTGCCAGTAATGCAAGGTTGAACAGATGGGTGACTTTAAAGCCAAGCCTGCCGATCTCTTTGGGCACACAGATGGCATGCCAGTTGAGTCAGTGTGTGCCTTTCCTATGCACATCACCAGACCACCAGAAATTGCATAGGATGGCATTATCTACTTACACGCATATTTAAGAAAAAGATATACCTGCCTATGATAGATGAGCAGAGCCAAAAGAGTGGATTTAATAAAAATAGTTCGGCTGATTTTATTTAGGAGGATACCTTTCCAACCAGCACATCGATCTTTAACGAATTTTGGCAAAATAAGTTGGTTGAAAAATTATTTCCTGTATGTGACAATATCCAAAGAGCTTGTGAACCCCAAAAAAGATGTGAACTGCTGATATTTTAAAGGTTGTAATAGGGCTGACAAGAAATCAACGTATCATCTGCAAAAAAGAGGTGGTTAATGGGTGGGCTATTGATCCCAGCGTTTATGCCTTTTACCATGCCCTGAGATTGAGCTGTGGATAAAGCTTCTGCACCGAGGATGAGCAAATAAGTTAGAGTGAATCGCCTTGTCACAGACCACAGATGGGTTTAAAACTGACTGATGAGGAGCCATTAACAAGAATTTGGAAAGATACGGTGGATATGCGGATCAAGATCACTAATAAAATAATCAGGAAAGTTTAAGTATGGCCTTAAAAAAAAACCCAGCTAACTCGGTCATAGGCGTTACTCATATCCATTACAATTGCACGGAGAATGTTGCGAGATGCGTTATGTTTGCAGATCTTGTTGGTTAGCTCCTTGGCAAAATAAGATTGTCTCCAATGTGCCTTCCCGAGACGAAGGCACAGTCTGTCCTTCTGAGATAAGATGAGGAAGAGCTGTTTTGCTTCGATTAGCCAAGGTCCCGGATATCACTTTATATATCGTATTACATAACGATATAGGTCAGAAATTCCTAGGGGAGGTTGGTGGGTGTACCTAATTGGGTATAAGGACCAAGGACTTATTTGCTTCGGTCAGTATATAACCCGATCGACGAAAAGATAACTAAGCAGTGGCAATAGGCCGTTACATAAACGACCAGCACTGTTTGTGGACAATAGCGCCTTTAGGGGGTGAACGTCAAACAAAGCCTCTTTAGCTCGGAAGCAGTAAACGATCTGTCTAACCAAGATGCTTGCTGAGGAAGAAGGGCTCGGGAGAGGGAAGTTACACACTGTTGGATCGGCTGAGGGGTATCAGCATGCTATTGTGGACAAAAGATTTTTTGAAGTGTTTCGATTCAGTTGACATCCGGAGATGGTTGAATGAGTGTCTACAATCCGACCATCCTCTCTCAGGAGAGAGGTAATTTTCTTAGAATGCCTTTCGGATTAAAGTAGAAGTATGGAAAAAAATTGTGTTGCTGTCTCCAAGCTACAACCAGTTTATCCGGGAGGATGCTTGTCTGTGTAGTAGATTGCCCTCTGTTTCTTTCTTGTGATTATAGCTTTCTGGTTATTATTGTTTGTGAATGTAGTTACTACCTTACTATTTCGGCATAGCCCATTTCCATCTCATGATTAACCTGACATGATTCATTTACTATTTTGGCATTGCCCATTTTCGGGCACTGTGATGTGTTCTCCTTTTTCCCTTTGGTATGAAAACAACCGTTGTTGGCCTTACATTCCAATTTCCAAGTTAAAAAAAAAAAAGCAATAGAACCTGCAGTCTTGGACTCATTATATACATGTGTGATTAGTCTGCTGAATGCTGAAGCTATTGCCGGTGGGCGCTTAGGCTATGCCTCGATCTGCATTTTGTTCAAACATAGACCTAGATTATGTGTCTGCTATTGCCTTCTTGCCTGCGTTTTGTTTTTCGTACTTCTATTGTCAGTAAAAGTAGCTCCTTTTTACGCTGGAATTGACAAAGCTAACCAAATAGAAAGATTCTAATCATATGGGTAATTTTCGTCCTAGACCTAATAAACTGTTTGAACGGATTGCAAGTTGTTGTAGATACGGATCTTTAGAGTTCAAAGCTTTTGCGTGTTCTTCCTGATTGTAAGTTGCATTGAAAGATGTTGTGATTGAACTGCTTATTAGTAGCAAAAAGATAAGCCTAACATTGAAAGATAGCATATGAATACTAACTAATCCTGTCCTGAGAATTCGATTCTGAAAAGTGTAATACCCATAAATTACAATGGGGATTGCTTTTGTGCATAATACACCCTGCTATCACTACTATTACTATAATGCAGTTCTAGAAAACTTTGAAGGAAAGGCGGAAGCACAATAATAAATGCGATCGATAGCCAGCTATCAAACTCCGGGGTTGGCCTGCGGCAAGGCCTCCTCGGTGTTACTTTTGCTTCGCCTAAATTTCGACCCACTTGATGGAGAGTCATTCCAGCTAGCAGTATGAAGGTAAAATTCCCCACAATCGAAGCCCACGCGAAAGCTATCCAGTAGCGACCAAAACACATTACTCGTGAACCATGGTTATCGACATAGCTCAGACGAATGACCTTGGACGAGAACACAATCCCGGTAACTGCACCGGCCAGCATGACGAGAGCATGCAACATGCCTTGACGATCAGTGTGCGGGACGAGTAGACACGTATAGCATGGAGTGATAATGAAACCGCATGCCATCGCAAACCATGGCAGAATCACCGTGGTAAAGTGAGGGTAGCATCCATGATTCTTGAGGTTCGGGAAATAACGATGTTGTTGGAGAACACCGAGGGCGATTGGGGCCGTAATTAACGTCGCTCCGACATAATAACAAAGCATGAGAAAGAAGATGCGATCTCGATTCTCCATCGATAGTATGAGCTGCTTGATGTGAAGAATAAAGGAATTCTAATGAGTTTTATGGCACGGAGGTATGATGTATCTATAAGCATACTTTGGAAGGGCTTTTAGGAAAGGAAAAGCTTTGGGATCCTAGCTGATATATGTTAGGTACAAAGGTAGTGTTCTCCTCCAAGTCAAACTTCACCGTCCAGTTAAATTTTATTGGCCGCAAGTATTAGAGGCAGTTTTTATGCGGCCTCAATATTGCAGCAATCCTCCCTTGTTTATGTACTTGTATTAGTTATTAGTTTAATCTAATCTAGACTTCAAATTTAGTTATAAATTTCATTTAAATCAGCTCATCATTTCTCCCCTTTTTCTAACTTTTCTAAATTATCGTTTTTTTTATCTATTCTTTATTATAGCTGATAATCATAATTCAAGCAAGTAGTTCTTATCTCTAACTTTGTAGAATAACTTCCTAAAGTATCTCCATTATATTTTGCAATCTAAATTTGGATTTTGTTTTGTTTTAACTTGCGTAATTTATGGTAAATTAATTTATCTGTTTAATCTCCTTTTCGGTTTTCCAAAATTTCTTTAACCCCATCAGAAGACAAGCATACACACAATCTTCATTTAACGCTTCCCCCCTCCCACTACAACAAAAAGGGTCTTTAGCGACGGATATTTCCGTCGCTAAAACCCGACGGGATTTGCGTCGGTAAAACTGTTGGTAAGTCCATCACCAAGAGATCCAATAATTTTAACTCCTAAGAAAATCATCCTGCAAATTTAATCAAGTAAGCAACAAAGGCTTCATGATCTGGTTGGAGCGGGTAAAAAGTAAAATAAAACATAATTTTTGTAGCCTGTTAAAATATAGAAAAAATCATATTTCCTAGCCTGAATTTGCAATTTCCGTGGTACTCATTTGAGAGGACGTTGAAAAGCTTGATGAAGATGAAAAATAAAATCATTTACTGATCTGTCAATAGTCCTCAAAATTACTTGATAACCGGCGTGAACCCATGACCAGATTCTTCAGAAAACATATGCCAGCCACTCTGCTTACCAGGACCTTCATTAGAAAAATCAAAACAAGAAAAGAACAAAACAAATTATTAACTTTCCACATGCAAGGGATATTTGCAAAAAAAAATAATAATAAAGATAATTTCTTTGCACAAAAACTAAACCCACTCAAGGAACCCAGATCTAAATAATAGCAGTGCAGTACATGGGAGTTTGGCTCACGATAAACATCATCCAGATCTATCACTACCAAACACAGAGAACTCTAGTGTGCCTGATTAATAAAGTGAGAGGGAGAGAAAAAGAGAGACGGGTGAATATCCACCAATTTATGCGATTAAAATCACTACTAGCCACAAAAAAAAACCATTCATCCGTGGAAGTAGGCGGCGGAGGTGAAAGAAGTTGGGGGGAGGGGGGAAGGGTGGCATCAGGGGCGGGGGTGAAAGTGGGCAGCGTGGGAGGCGGGCGGCAGAGATGGAGGTGGGCATTGTGGGGGAGAGAGAGAGAGGTGTGTGAAGGATAAATCCGTTGCTAATAGTCCTTCGCTAAAACTTTATCGATAAAAACCTTTACCAACATAATCTTCGTTGCTAAAAGTCTTTAGTGACGGAATTTTTACTGACGGATTTGTCCGTTAGTAAAGGTCACTTTTAGCAACTGATTTTTATCGACAGACAAATATGTCGGTAAAAGTCACTTTTAGCGACCGATTTCGTTATGTCGTTAAAAATTCGTCGCTAAATTTTTTTTTCTTGTAGTGTCCCCTTTTTGTTGTGTTCCTTGAATCATGAGGACTTGCTAACATTTTATCTACTTTTTAAACAAGAAAATATCGCTTTAAGAGTTGTACTTGCTTTAAAAAGCATGCATTTCTCTAATTTATCAGATTTGTAGTTTTCAAGAGATCGTAGCCAAAACTTTTGTTGTCTCCGCAGTTATCATGTGTGGAAGCTGAAGTGAAGTCATGAGCATCTTTATCCCTCTATGTTGTGATGTAAGCTTCTATTTTGCAGCTTAATATGTTTAAGGTATATTTTGTTTGCATGAATCTTTGATGATGACGTAGCTTTTGGATGGTTGGAAGCGGAGTTGTAAGCCATCTTCCATGGCCTACAAATAGCAAAAGATAAGTGGATATCATCGCCCAGCATGAAGGCTGACTCTACTATGATTATTTGATTGATTAAAGATCAAGAAATTTAGAACCACGAGCTCAGAAAAATCATTGCCGATGGGCAGGTGTTGCCTCATCAACAAAAGGCTGGAAATCTTATGGTTCTGCTGATATAACTTAACGAATTATTTCCAAGCAGGTTTAGAAGAAATGAACTGTTAATACCTGTTTGATTCTAAGCATTATTCTGGGGATTTATTTAAAAAAAAGATTCCATGCCCAAGCCTAGCGAGCCAGACCAGACTTCGGCCCACGGGGAACCGAGCCTGTCCCACTGGCATCAGGGTCCGGTTCAAGTCCAGGCCCTTGGCCCTAACTTTAAGGTCGGGCTTGGGCCAGGCTCGGGCATGAGTAATTTTTTAAAAATATATATTTTTATTCATATTTTATGTTGCTGAAAAAAGTAGTCACTATTTTATGCTATCAACGCTTTTGTTCCAACTTTTAATTACATATTTTCAGGACAAGTGCAAAACTAGAAAATAATTGGTAAGAAGTTGATCCTATTAAGAAAAATGTAATCCACATATTATTCAATTATATTTATCAAAGTCATTTCGATGCTTTGTTGCATTAACTACATATAAATTATTTCCAAAAATAGTATAAATTACCTTAAGAAAACCGTAATTTCTCATATATGTGGAAAGTTCTTAAAATGATAACGCATAAAAAGTCTTAACCAAAAAATAAACTGGAGAAGCAATAAATATATTAAAGTCACAACAAGCTACCATTAAGAGAAACAGAAACAAAACAGCTGATGACAAAGCAGATTCTGTAACCGAAACGTTAAATGAAAGTATACTTAAAAATTACAAAAACACGTCTCAGTCAGCACATACTCACATTTCACTGCGTGTGTTAAAAAAAACACTAATAAGACAAACGCAATAACACCTCCAAAACTATTAATTTAACCAAAAAAATTCAAAAGAGCAAAAAGATGAAAAAGTAATAAGATGGAACCTCTAAAGAAGGAATGGGGGGAAAAACATGGAACTTAATAATCCGGGAAACATGGAACTTAATAATCCGGGTCGGGTCGGACCTGGGCCAAAAACGGGTCTTTTCCCAAATCCTTTCTCCTAGCCCTTGGCCTTATGGACCAGAGCCGTACTGTTGACCCTTTAGGGCAGGGTCGGGCTGGTCCACGAGCGGCCCGATCCTTTGGACACCTCTACCTTCCACTCTTTGACCAAAAAAAAAAAAAGATATTGACAATATAATAACAACTGTCAATTGTGGCTACATTCAAAAGTGGTGGTCATATGATAACAATTATATTTAGTAGCAAAAAAATTTCAAGTTTTAGGTGAAGTGCGTCACCTAAAGTTTATCTATATTACAAACATTGATTATTTTATAGTTAAAAGAGTGACAGGCACATGTTGATACCTTGTACACTTCTGAAAACTCTTTATATATTGGACGACATTTTGAAGCCATGATTCCTCTTTTATTGTGGTTTTCGTTTCATTGGCTTTACATGGACTTCAAGAATATAGTTAAGTTCGATTTGGAGGTTAAATATAAAAGCGAACCGACCACCGTCAGTTTGAAAAAAAAATCTATCCTTGAACGGTTTGGATAGATTAAATGAATTAGTTTGGACAAAATGACTAGTTTGAGCTTGTAGTTGTTTTTTGAATTCTTTCGGTCTTTCCTTTACTATTTTGTCTTTATAATATTCATCATCACAAGTTGTTTGAAGCATATCTATTGAAGTTAATGCATAGTAATTATTTATGGTTGGTGATTAGTTACAAATAGATTAAAAACTAGATGGTAATTAAAATTGGACCAAAGTAACAATGTCTTAAATTGTATACAAAGGATAGAGTTCGGCTTAATAGTGTGAAATCTTGTGTGAGATAGGTCAGTAAGTTTCATTGGGAATGAATAAATTAAGAACCGAGAAGCCAAAGAGAAAAAAAGGAGTGAATTAGTTGTTTAATGGTGATGTGACCAATAGCAGAGGGGTGGAAGAAAAAGGGTGAACAGTGGGTGGGGGAATGAATTCTTTAGAGAATTTTTGGTTTTGTTTGAATAATTTTACTCAAAATAATAAAATAATAAAATACAAACCAAAAGAATCTTTTTAATTCAAATGGCAAACGAAGAGACTACGTCAAGCAGTAGATGATGATGAAATCTTGACCACCCGTAGTTGATCCCCCCCCTCCTCTCACACACATGCACGCACAAGTACACACTATTTTTTGTCTACGTTAAATTATAATTTTAGTATTGATGGAATTTGTCTCTTTAGTTCGTGACCTTTGATGGAGTGCTACATAAATGCCTAATGCTACTCGTGATTCCTATGTAAGAACATTTAGTTTATCGAGGGTATTATCTATTTAATTTTTTTTCTCATTCAAGTTTACTGTGGCTAGTATCTATTCGAATTAGCTTATTGGCTTATGGTTGCTTTTTACTTGCAACTATTTGTTGGCTACTTGGCTATACCGATTGAATTGTTTGAAATTAGAAATCAAATGGCGCTATTCGCACATTTCCACCAATCATTCCACTTCACAACACTGTTTAAAGGGAAATGGTCCATTTTTTTAAGGCATTAGAAATATTTATTAGGACCTTTTGGCGTGTGAGTAACACAATCATTAGTATGCTAAGTTATGCTGCTTGATGTCAATTGTGAAAGTTTAAAAGAAAGACGAACTTACTATGAAAGTCGATGCTGATTCCCTCCCGTGAGATTATTTGTCGGTATTAAAGCCTTCTAATTTGGTGTACCACCACCCACAGTTTAGTTAAATCAAATTTGCCATACAATGCTGGCAAGCACTCTGTTGATTATTTTGTAGCCCCTTGAAGCTTCTGTTCTCTCTTTTATTTGGTAAGATAAGAAAACTAGAATTAGCTTGATGGTTGGGCACCCCACTCCAATTTGCAGATGTAATTAATAGAAGCTGCAGTCAACTATTAATGGCACGATGTATGCCTATCGATTATTTTTACATCACTTTGTTATTGAGTACTAATCTGGACGATTTCATATAAGATAAGCAGAAAGGTCTACTAAATGCATTAGATGCCATTCTGCCAGAAGCTGAGCATGAACAATGTGCAAAGCATTTGTATGATAACGAATGACAATCTTTTGTCGCTAAATGATGTACAGCACCTCTGCTGTACAGCAGAGGATCTTGATCCGGATGTACAATGCAGCGTCAACAAGCTTTACATAATTCATTTTATGAGATTGCCGAATTATTACTCCGTCACTGTAATAGGATTTTGATATTATTAAAGACGTGTTCTCTTGTTAAAGGAAACCGGGTTCGTCTTTTTTCTTTTCCTACAGTTGCAAGAGAATTTAGACTACTCTAATGAAAAACTTCTACTCTCTTAGTTAAGAGGAACTGTACTACCACAGATACATGGTTTTTAAGTTACAGATGAAAGATCTGAGATATGTGTTTCATCGTGATTGGTTGCCAAAATTTAGATTTTAATTTAATAATAGTTGAAGTTGTTGAAACGATTACAACATTCATCGTGCTACCACGTAACACGTAATGGGTTCGAAAACATACCGTACGAAGTCTCCGAAAAATTCCGACGTAGGATCCTTGTTGTTACGAGCCTCCAACACGCTTGATCTTTTTCGCAGGTACGAAAACGGCTACTAGAGTCGAGTTCTTCGTCCACGAACCAAATCCTAGAGCTTGGTGATTGCTCTAGAGAGAGTGCTATAGAGAGAGGGATTATTGCTATGACTTACTTTATTTATTGGGATATCTCTAGCCTTTATATAGAGATACAATTAGAGACTGGCTTTACCTCCAACTCTTAGGAGATAAAGATGTATTTACCTCAAACACTTAGGAGATAAATATCCTCTAATTAACTGTAATTATCCAGACTAACAAATACACATTATCTGTTAGTGGGCGGATAATGGGTCCATTGACCCAATTTATTAACAGCTCCCACTCGCCCACACACAGGGCAAATAAATCGTAGTCCCTCTTTATCTCTCGTCCACTCATCTCCTCATACAGGAAATGGAACGTGCGACCTACGAGAAAGGATGTCCAGTTGAGGAGTATTGTATTAAGTTATCACCAAACTAACACAATACATCACTCCAATAAATCTCGTATGTACCCCAGATAGTTCAACTACACCAGATTAAACACTCTCAAATCCCTCATAATGAGCAGTGTTAAACCTCTCATATGTTATGTATTCATGACTCATATCGAAACGAAAATCGACAAAGTCGCCCGGGCTATGAATCACACAACATGATGTAATATTGAACTTTCTTCCCAAAGCCCTCATGTCATTCCAATTAGACCCAACCGCTTTCCTAGACATGCCCCGCGAGACCGCATCATCCATGATCCAAGGGTACATGCTAAAGTAGCGACATTGAGTATCCTCTTCATGACATAGTCTAAGGTGAAAAGGGTACCATATATGATCAAAAATTTTGATCCAAGTGGCTCACACAGTGACGAAGCAGGGATTCATTCGTCACTCCCACTGTCGGTCTGCATTTAGCACATGCAGTATGATTTGCATGCTATGGCGTAACCCTCAAGGGCGTGTCACATAAATGTATAATAAATACGCCATACGAATCTAAGTCTAGTCGCTGTACAAGCGCCTAACCTGAGTTTTTCAGCCCAGTCACTCTCATAGTGCCTGCCTGAAATCTCACATTCGGCTGTAAACAGGCTACATAGAGTTGTGGAGATACTCTATGATCGACCTACATTTATTAGGTCTCATCTTAGCTCCAACTAAGGCGACATGTTTGCTTTATAAGCTGTATCATCTTATTCGCCCACTTGGCGCTTAAGACAATTATGTCTCATCTTGCTCGCTATCTTAGCGCCAAGGTGAATTACCCGTGTGAGTGGGTCAATTCGAGCCTGGTGACACTCTCAACAAGGATGTATATGTAATCACAAAGATTATCCATTCATTCCAAAATAAACTCAAATCAAGGAATGAAAATTTAATATAATAAATGTCAAGTACATAAGATGCCATAAACATATCAAAACCTACGTAGTCCCATACTCCTAATGTGAGAAAGGAAAACATCTCTAGCAATGGGCTTGGTCAAAGGATCAGCCACCATTCTGCCAGTAGGTATATGTTTCATGGACACCTCTCCTTGCGCAACTAAAGTTCTAATGAAGTGATAACGAAGGCCTATGTGTTTGGCCTTCCCATGATATTTGGGGTCCTTTACAAAATCTAGGGCAGCTGTATTGTCACAGTGAACAGTGACAGCCTCATCTGCATGAGCTGTAACCCCTAGAGACTGTAAGAATGACCTCAACCAAACAGCTTCCTGGACTGCTGCTGAACAAGCAACATACTCCGACTCCATCGTGGATAGGGCGATGCAAGACTTTTTCTTGCTGTGCCAAGAGATAGCTCCACCCGAAGTGGATATGCGCTCATCTCTATCAGCGCCCCAATCAGCATCGCTGTATCCTCTCAGTCTCAAGTCTCCACCATGATAACACAGGACGAGATCAGCGGTTCCACGCAAGTATCGAAGGATCCTCTTCACCGCATTCCAATGAGCGGGTCCAGGATTACTCTGATAACGACTCACCATTCCAACGGCATAGCAGATGTCTGGACGCGTACACAACATAGCGTACATCAGACTTCCTACTGCAGCCGCGTAAGGCACTTTGGACATCCGATTCTTTTCCTCATCATTCTTTGGGCATTGGTCTGTGGTTAAAGTACACGCCTTGTCCATTGGAGTGTCTATGGGTTTTGAGTTATGCATACGAAATCGTTCAATGACTTTCTTGATGTATGTCTCTTGAGACAAACCGAGAAGTCTCTTTGGACGATCACGTATGATTTTAACCCCGAGCACATAATTAGCTTCTCCCATGTCCTTCATCTCAAAAGTTGAGGACAACCACTGCTTAGTGGCGACAATGGAACTCATGTCATTTCCAGCTAAAAGAATGTCATCCACATACAAAGAAAGGATTAGAATATTTTTCTTGGATCGTTTTACGTAAACGCAATGGTCTTGTTCAATCATTTCAAAACCTATAGAGGTAATGGCATGATGAAACCTAAAGTACCACTGCCTAGACGATTGTTTGAGACCATATATAGAACGTTTGAGACGGCAAACTTTGCGCTCATGTCCTTTGACTTCAAAACCCTCGGGTTGAGCCATATAAATCTCTTCGTCTAGTTCTCCATTGAGAAACGCAGTCTTAACATCCATATGAAAAAGTTCTAAATCCTGCTGGGCGACAATAGCTAGGATCAGGCGAATTGAAGCAAATCTCACCACTGGGGAGAAAGTATCTTCATAGTCCACACCCCGCAGTTGGGTATAGCCTTTCGCCACAAGACGTGCCTTATACTTGTCGATTAACCCATCTACCTTGCGTTTGACTTTAAAAACCCACTTGTTTCCAATAGTCTTGCGCCCTGGCGGAAGGTCAATCAACTCCCAGACTCGATTCTTTTCCATTGAGCTTAACTCATCCTTCATTGCAGCCATCCACTCATTTCTAGCAGATGAAGATAAGGCTTCTTCCACAGAAGTAGGCTCGTCTTCATCATTTGGAGTGCACATAAGAATTTCACCGTCAATCTCAAAACGACGACGTGGAACTCTTCCTCGTGCACCTCTGCGCAGTTGAGAATCTTGTTGACCTGATGGTCCTTGTGGTGTGCTCCCACTGTCTGGGATACTCCCACTAGGTTGAAGGTCACTTACACTATCTTCAGCGACAACCGGATGAGGAACTAATTCCCCACCTTCGCTTGAAGATGGTAAAGTGGGTTCAACCTCCTCTAACTCATAGAGGTCAAGATTCTTACTCGCATCTCCAATGCTAGGAAAATCACTCTCTATGAAATCGACATCACGAGACTCTATTTCAGTCCTTCCACCATTTGGATGTTCACCATACATTACATAACCTTTAGAGTTTTCAGAATACCTTAGAAAGATACTCTTCTTTGCTCTAGGCCCTAGTTTCCCATACTTATGAGAAGTACTGTGAACATAACCTGCTGAGCCCCATGGGCGCAAGTTATCCAAATTTGGCTTTTGGTCATTCCAAAGCTCATAAGGGGTGGATTTGACTGACTGTGAAGGCACACGATTAAGTATATAGGCTGCAGTCAAAAGGGCATCCCCCAAAAAGATATAGGAAGGTTTGCTTGCGCCATCATAGACCTAACCATGTCTAACAATGTTCTATTCCTTCTTTCCGCAACACCATTTTGTTGTGGAGTATTAGGAATAGTAAGTTGCCTGCGTATCCCCTTTTCCTCACAAAACTTCTTGAAGTGATCTGACAAATATTCGCGTCCTCGGTCAGTGCGAAGAGTTTTTAAATTCTTCTCTTTCTGATTCTCAACCTCAGCTACAAAGCGTTTGAAACAGTCCAAAGCTTCGTAGCGGTGAGATATCAGATACACATAACCATATCGCGTATAATCGTCTATCAGTGTAAGGAAATAAGAGGCGCCATGGCGTGCCTTTACACTCATAGGTCCGCATATATCAGAGTGAACTAGCTCAAGTGGTTGAGTTGCTCTCACAGCCTTTCCAAAAGGCTTCCTGCATGCTTTACCGGCCAAACAAGCCTCACAAGTTTGTAGATTGACTTTTGCGAGTGGGCCTAAAAGGCCTTCTCTAGCCAAACGAGTCATTCTATCTTGGCCTATGTGGCCCAGTCTTGCATGCCAGGTGGTAGAATCATTCACAATATTATCATTCACCACATAAGAATAAGAAGACTGAGAATCAATTAAATCCAATTGAAAAAGACTATCCATGCGAAAACCATGTCCGAACAAAACATCATCCAAAAAAATGTCCAACTTATTACCCCTAAAAATAAAGGAAAAACCACTGTCTAATAAAGCAGTAACTGAAAGTAGATTAAGCCGAACTGTGGGTGCATATCGCACATCCTCTAGAATCAATGTGCGCCCAGTGCGCAACTTGAGCTGGTAAGAACCAACCCCTAGCACCTCTTCGGAACTATTGTTTCCCATGAAGATATGTTTGCTACCCGCTGGAATCCGGTGATAATCTACGAACCCCTCTCGATCACGTGCTACATGTTTTGTTGCACCTGTATCCACAAACCACACAGGTTGGGAATGAGCAACCATCACATGTGAGGAAACATATAACTGAGAGAGAGATTCTGAAAGTACCTTCTTCGGCTCAGTGCAATCACGAGCGAAGTGTCCTTTCTGTTGACAGTTGAAGCATTTAACTTTAGACAGATCCTTTTTCCCACCACGTTTTCCTCTCTTGCGTTTCTTCATTTTTCCTTCCTTTGGCGCAGAAGTGCTAGCCTCGCCTTTCTTACCTTTCTTACTTTGTCTTTCGCGCTTGCCATTTGCATTGCGCGATCCCCCTTGGGCGACATAAGCAAGGGTCTTGTCAGTATCTCGAGTCTCGTCCTCAAGGATGACATGCTGTGAAACATCAGAAAAGTTCTTGATGTTTTCACTGTGGGTCAATATCTGTTTCATATTGGCCCACGAGGCAGGAAGGGACCTTATGACAGCTCTGACTTGCTGCTCATCTGTGAGCGCATGGCCAGCATCCCTTAGCTTACCAATCATATTGGACATCATCCTTAGATGTTCACTCATGGTATGTTTAGGGTCTTTTGTGTACTCCTCAAACTTAATCACAAGGCTACGAAGCCGCGTAGTTGAGGTTCCACCAAAAGAAAACTTGAGCTGATCCCATAAAGCTTTGCAAGTTGGAAGTTCATCATACTGCCCAATTAGATCATTTTGCAAGCTGCTCAACAAGGTGTAGCGCGCACTACGATCTTTCTGATTCCATTTCTGGTAGGCAGTGTGGTCTCTTAGGGGTTGCGCCTCAGTTGGCGCGACCATCTCCTTGGTCAAGTGCTCCTCGAGCTCTTGTTCGTTCAGCATGAATTTCATCTTTTTGTGCCAAACGTCATAATTATCTCCGTTAAGTTTCTCACCCTTAACGAGATCAGCTATGACATTTTGGTGGCCATTATTTTCACTACATTAGATTGCGCAAGGAAAAGACATTAATTATACATCCTTATTTTTTATTTCAAAAAATTCAAATGAAAAACATAATCCTTCCTCACATCATGAAATCGAAAATCTGCTAAGCTCGTAATCATCTCCCATGTATGTGAGTTGGGAAAAATATTTTTCAAGTAATTTTTCGCAATAAATTTCATCATCATATAAGCCACAATATAATAAATCATCCACATGATAATTTAGAACAATATAAAATTGCACCATGCAATTAAATTTGCAAGGACTCCATTGAGCCCTATTGGCATTCTAATAACTTATGCTAAGAAAATTCTGGTTTGAATAATGTGCGTGCGAAATTACATCCCCGTACAAGGCTTTCTCGAAATATACAGGGAAATAGCAGAATACAACATCTTTGAGAATCCTACTACAAACTACTCCAATAAAACAAATGGAGATGCCGCACAGCACATTATTCTCAAAAGAATTTTCTTAAAACAAGAGTAAACACATTAAACATAAGTTTCTTTAGAATGCCAATCTAATATCCATCCATTTAACCTAAAACTAGCATACTCAAATAAGAAGTTACAGGGTAATAAAATGGATGAATAGGCCACATTCTCCTCCCAAGGAAAACGGGCGACAAGGCCTTGAAAATATAAATGGTTTAAAAGTGTGGATTTACCAAAAACCCAACAAATATACCTCAAAAGTATATTTAAACCATAACACAAATCAAGGCAAGCATGTAACAAATTAGACATAATTTATCTATGTCATATAACTCTCCAAAAATATTTATTGCTACTCACGAAGTGCAAAAAATAATATTTACGCATTATTCGTATTTTTGGGAACCACAAAAGTACCACAAAAATACTCACAAATGACCAAAAACTGAGAGATAAATCCTAAAAAATTGACAAACAGTAAATTTATCCTTAATATGCCCTCTGAAATTAAAAAAAATTCTGTGTGTATAAAACAAAATTTTAAAGTTAATTTTTCATAGAAAAAGTCGTTTAAAAATTAAACAGAACACACACAGAGGGTATAAAGGTAATTCAACACCATGAAAATTTTCAGAAGGCATGACAAGGCTCCACTCGCCGGCGGTGACGATCACCGGCCAAAAACCATCCTGCACGCGCCTCCACGCGCCGCCGTGCGCGTGGGACAGCGCAGCTATTCGTGGAGCAGGCGCGTGGCAGGCACGCGCGCGTGGAGCGCGTGGGCTCGTGGACGCAGCCTTGCTGGCGCGTGGAGCGCGTGGGCGCGTTTCGCGCCTGGCTCAGCCACGCTGGCGCGTGGATGAGCGTGACGGCTCGTTTCGGCGCGACTTTGCGCGTGTGGCGCGTGTACGGCTCGGCTTGAGCGCGTGGCGCGCGTGGGTTTACTGTTCATCATCTTCGTAGGAAAACCCTAATTTTTTCAGCGCCGCCATGTCGCGATGCCAACTTCGGGATGCCATATCTCTCTCGTTTTTAAGCCAAATAATGCGTACGATATATCGTTGGAAAGCTTATACAACATAGATTAATTATGTACCAACCGATCATGATAAAAACAGAATATCATGCTCCGAATTTGAGTCCCAAAACTCGAAAAAACCACAGTTTTCTTGAAAAATAAAATCGTGATTTCTCACAAATCATGCATCCAAAAATCACGAAATTTTATGGAGTTCATCCTCAACCATAGGAGAACAAAACCATATAATTATTTTTCAGAAAACATGCTCAAAAAATTTCGAATTTTAATAATGGGTCTCATTCATGTATCCGGAAAAAATCGTAACATGCACATAATTTAATCTAGCATGTTAAAGGCGAATCAACAAGTAATCATGCTCTGATACCAATGTTGAAACGATTACAACATTCATCGTGCTACCACGTAACACGTAATGGGTTCGAAAACATACCGTACGAAGTCTCCGAAAATTCCGACGTAGGATCCTTGTTGTTACGAGCCTCCAACACGCTTGATCTTTTTCGCAGGTACGAAAACGGCTACTAGAGTCGAGTTCTTCGTCCACGAACCAAATCCTAGAGCTTGGTGATTGCTCTAGAGAGAGTGCTATAGAGAGAGGGATTATTGCTATGACTTACTTTATTTATTGGGATATCTCTAGCCTTTATATAGAGATACAATTAGAGACTGGCTTTACCTCCAACTCTTAGGAGATAAAGATGTATTTACCTCAAACACTTAGGAGATAAATATCCTCTAATTAACTGTAATTATCCAGACTAACAAATACACATTATCTGTTAGTGGGCGGATAATGGGTCCATTGACCCAATTTATTAACAGAAGTAAAATCAGTACTCAAAAAAAATGTAAATTTATAGCCAGATGTGCTACATTCCACCATTACCCTCTTCGAATAATAGAAGCTATAAGCTACTTAACCACTTGTGCCAATTTGTCAATTGGTGTCGATCTTGGTTGGACTAAGATAAGGAGAGAGCAATAATTAACAATGCAAATGAGGCACTGATCAGAGTACAATCTAGGACAAAGCTAAACAAGCCAATTAATTTACAACAATTTAGAAGTTTGCTTCTACGTCTGGACAATTAACTGTCATTCTTTTATCGACAGACTTTAGTGACATTCAAATATGTTGATGTTTGATTCAATTTTCTAGCTGGTTTGAAAGCATTCACACAACATTACAAGGTAGTGTGCTAACCACATTATATACTAAATACAATTTGTAAAATAACTATGTTAGATCATAAACAAGATCTCCAATCTGTAAGAAGAGTTAGGACTAAAAAAGCACATATGGCTCTTACAGCAGTTATCAAAAAAGCCATTGCCATATTGGAAAATCCAATCATCAAAGAAGGTTATTGCTTGTACCGGTTGCAAGAAGACATCAATTGGATATAACAGCCATGAAACACATGCAATGCTACTTGGAAAGAGGCTGATGCCAAGCTGCAGATGGAAACCAAACAGCAGCAAATTGAAATGATGTTATTGGAGATCTTGTTTATGATCTAGAGAATGCACCCTGTTCCAGTTAGCAAGAATGCGCACCATTGCAGCAACCATTTCTACTTGCAACTTGTACCTTCCATTGTTGATCCTTTCAAATCGAATGCAATCCACATATTCGGAAACATCACCAATTCATTCCTCAACATTTGAGTTCAACAAAGCTAGACATATGCAAGAGTCCACCAATAAACTTTAAACCTTTCATTCCAGTGAAATTCTACTTGCAACTTGTACCTTCCATCCTTTCAAATGTAATGCAACCCATATACTCAGAACCATCACCATTTCATTTCTCAGCATTGAGTTCAAAAGCTAGACATATGCAAGAGTACGCCAATAAACTTTAACCTTTCCATTCCAGTGAAATTCAATACAAGAGACTCTCACAAGTTCGAAAAAAATTACATTGCCTTACTTCTCTCAAGAACAAAAGCTATATGAATACAAAAGGATAGAGCAACAATTAGCCACTTATTCAGCTATTGCTACAAAGTGAGAAATCAAAGACTCATTTACAAATGAGAAACTCGCATACATTTTCTTGCTTCTACTTGTCGAATTAACCAGCTTCAAAACAAATTGCTTCAACTCATCTCCATAGCAAGCATGCAGCGTGGGTGCTGCAACACCCACTACAAGAGGGTGCAACCTCTTCAGTATTGGACTGCATATCTCCTTAAAGGCAAGGTCACTAACGTCTTTTGCAAGGATCGAAATCACAGAAAGAGGATTTCTCAAACTTTTTGCATTTACCTTCTCCCTTTCCTGTCAAGAGATCATGGCATAAACATTGGAGTCAGCAAAATTTTCACATTGCTAAAAGCCATACACCATAACCAAGCATATAGAATATCAAAGTGAGCTATAAGTCAAGATATTGGAGTAGGCAGGATCTTCAAGTAATGAACTCGTAAATGCTGTCTCAACACTTACATTTTTTTATGCACAAAACCAAAATCAACTACCTGAACCCGCAAAAAAACAGCAAAACATTTCTAGAGAGAAATGTTCCAATCTCCAACCAAAAGTAAATTTGACCATGACAATATGCAAGCTAATATTGGATGACATTCTTGTTAATTAGAAAAGCCCCTGCTTGCCCAACATTCCTATAGAAATGTTACGCTCATTCTTTTGACAACGACCAACTTCTGTCCAACACATTACCTCACCTGTGCTATAAAAGCATAATTGGTCTAGAAAACGGTCCAACAACATGCTTAAGACTACCATTGCAATAGCAGATTGCATGGAGTAACAGTTCAAGGGGCACCAAGTAAAATGCAGCAACATAATGGAGTGCGAACTGCTACGAATAGTGATCTACACTTTCCTTTTCCACGTCTTCCAGTGTTTACATCAAAGAGCTAAATAACATATCTTCAGCAAATTGTGATTCAGTAATGCATCAGCCAAGAATGAGCCGTAAATCTATTATGCAATTACTAGCCACAATTCAAAAAATGTAAGAAAAGACTAACGCATCAGGGGAGCATTAAGGTGAAATTAACAACAATATGAGATTTTAGGTGCAGTTCTTGGTGGTTAACCGGCAGTGATAATGGTGGAGTAGACAAAGCTGTCCACACGTTGAATCCCATTACCTTCTTGTAACGATAATCAGCAAGTCCATGAGACAATGACATGTTTGCGATCCAAAAGTCTTGCACCGGAGCATATGAGGCACATAAGAAGTGAAGGAGGCAAAATAAGAGTAGGAGAACTGAAAAGCTTTCAGTGAGGGAGAAAATCAGTACAATGCTATATTATTTCTAAGACATTCTGCTCATGGCATTTCAGCTTGTGTAAAAGAAGCATTTCATATGAAATTAAAATCCTTGGCCATCTGGCTTATTTTATTGGGTTGGATGTACATACTTCTCAGAAGTGAATATTTGTCAATCAACATAAACATCCACAGGATTTGTTAATCTTTGACACTGAGGTAAAACAGGAGAGAACTGATTTCTAGTGTGCAGTTAATGTCTAATCCACTCTATATCGGAGACTTGGGGGTTGTCTAATGTACCTCAGAAGCACTCATCTCAGTATTTCTTGTGCAGTTAATTTTGTGAGTGCATTAATGACCAGTCCCAAAAATCTTCATCTTGTTGATGCCCAAAGCATTATTGCTGGAAGAGTCGGTGGTTGTTGTTGTGGCGTGATCGTGGTCAATGGAGGTAGACGACGGCATAGAGAAGGAGAGGAGCGGCAGCGAACGGCGGCGAGTAGGAGGGAACGAAGGAAGCAAGTGTCAGCGAGGGGGTGCTCTCCCTTGTTCCGGCGGGAAGGCCGAGGGAGAAGAAGCAATGACGGGAAAGGAGAAAAAAAAAAGTTTAATACCTACTTCTAAACTACGTCGTTTCCGTAACATGTCATATAAAACTTTTGTGCAGGACAAATCTGATTTCCCCATATTAAATATACAAGGCTCCAGACAGAATTGTCCATGTGCATACGTTCACGTTTTGGGGTTATCTTTTGTTGTACGGTTCACTTTCTTTTCTGTTGTTGATGATGGTACTCATAAATGATCAATAAAGCGTGATTAGAGAAAGAAGTGGCGCTTAATGCATGATAGGCCAAGCAGTAGAACTGGATTTTTCAAAAACCCGCTGCAATGAATGGTCCATGTTTCTTGTTGTTTAGCAGTTTTATTTTTTGGCTTGATGTTAAGCACTTTCATGGTGTTGGGTATGCTCCGTTTATGCAAACCCTAAAAGGAAGCTTGTCTTTTGCCATTTTGGTAGTCTTGACACTGGCATGACATGTCTTTTTCATGCTGTGACCTTCAAAGTCAAACAGCTCTGTGGGTATACACACCACATGATCACAAAAAACCAGACCAACTGTAGTAACACTTTGTCTAGCTAGCAGAATATTGTAATCGTTTTCATATTTCTGATATCGTTAAAAAGATTCCATGTTGGAGATTGTATAGTAACCTAATTTCATGTTTGGTTATCATAATTAGGTTGAAAATTTCTGATATCGTTTTCATATTTCTGATATCAGCGGATAACAATGTTGAAAATTTTTTCTCCTTGTCAAAGAATTCAGGTTTGATTTCTTCTCGCTACAATACAACATATATGCCTTAACCTGGTGATTTAACAAGAATAACACTAATATCTGGACGCTCATAGCATGACACATTTGCTAATACTTGATACTATACAATCTTAGGATTCTGTGCGTGTTGTGCACATTCAACAAAATTTAGTATATTCAAGTGTTGTGCAAAGGCAGCATATCAAATGCCTTTAACAACTTAGGATTCTGTGCGTGTTGAGGAAGTCATTCTATATGGTAATGGGAGTTCATTGAGTTCAGATAGCATAGATATTTGCGTAAATAAACAGTAAAACAAGGGAGATGCAGCAGTAGTAGGGTTCAGTATTTGCTAATACTTGATACTCTTCTTTGGCAATAGCATGAGCAGGAAACCAATGGTTGCATGCAACCCCCCTCGAGGTGAGATTGGTACCCAGACCTTAACTTTATTCCCCTTGTTTGCCAATTGTCTCTTAATTAAGCGCCTCTAACGAGAATTTTGCTTCATAGAGATCAAAGGTGTATTCAATCAGGAGGTATCTATGATAGTGATCCCCCCACCGGTCACTAAGCAGCGGAGTTTACCCGATGCAACAGCTATCAAATGTAAATCTTTGCGTATAAAACGAAGACTGTAAATCTTTTTGAGATTGGAAAAACAAACAATAATTTGGCAATGGTCGAAAACATAATCTCAAGCTTCTTGCTTTGATTTAGCTAAATAGTATCTGTTAAATGTGCATATTGACACGCTATTTGAGTCCCTTTTTTATTATTTTTTAACATAATCCTTTTCATGAGGCTGCCAAATAATTGCTCCAACAGAATGCAATTGGTTTAGCAAACAAGTAGAGTCATTCTTTTGACTTAAGTAAAGACAAAAGCATTCTCCTCATAGAAAAATTCAGGTGGTTGGTCGAAAATTTCTTCTCCTCGTAAAAGAATTCAGGTTGACTTCTTCTTACTACGGTACGACGTGCCTTAACCTGGTGATCTAACGGAAATAATCACTAACATCTGGACGCTCTAACTTGACACTGCTCTCTCCCTCCACCGTTTTTCCTAGTCTAATAAGGATATTGATATTTACACACTATTTGTGTAAACAACTTTTATTTTCTTAGTTATGAGTAATTGAACTACCACATATTCATGCTCCATAAGGTACGAATAGAAGACCTTATAGAGCATTCATCAGCAAAATTGAAGGTTAGGCAGTATACTTCACTGCCATCTAAATAACGAAGAGAAATCATACCTTCCATCGACAATCTCAGATTGTTATTTTTCTGTGCACATTCAACAAAATTTAGTACATTCAAGTGTTGTGCAAAGACAGCATATCAAATGCCTTTAAGAACTTAGGATTGTCCAGTAGGGCTCCCCGAAATGAGAAACTTAAAGACTACATACAAATTTTAGTACTCTTGTTTTACTCTTTCGTGGGTGCATGCATACACTGTAGGTATACAGATTAAATGACTATGTATCAATCTTTACGGCGTGCACTTCATTCTAGAGTCATTAGAGCTGGTCCAGGGAGACAGCTTCAGTTCTCACATAATTAGCTAATTACTGGTTTGGAATGTGATTGTTGGAGGCCTCACAATTGTACCAAAGAAGCTCGTGGATTTACAAATCCCGCAAAAATCTTCATGTTTACTCCTTGGAGGTAACAGCCATCAAGCTTAATGCACCAAGCAGTAGATACTGCAAAATAAAATTTGGCCTATTCATCATACCGTACGACAAAATTCTGTGCGTGTTGACGAAATCTTCCTATTTCGTATTGCAGATCATTGACTGCTAAGAGTAGTAGAAGAGTTCAAATAGCAAAGATAATTATGTATATAAACAGTAAAACAAGGGTGATGCAGCAGTAGGGTACAGTATTGTCTATGGGGCAATAGCATTGCCCCAAAGACCAAATCAATTAGAAGAACACAACATGAGCAGGAAAAAGATGGTTGCAACACCGCCCCCAACAAAGAAAGGGAGATAATGACCCTTGTTGATATAAAGAGGCTTACCAAGTCAAGTAGTCTCACCTTTATTACAGGATTCTCTGTCATTATTATGGTTGCCCAACCAACATGGGGTAAGTACCTAAAATGAATTTTTGAGACGTGGATAGATGAGTATTATAAACAACTAAAGAATTACAAGAGCAAATTAAAGTATGAACTGCAATTTTAAAATGTTATCAAGAAGAGTTTAAAATGTGATCTCTGGCGAAAGCATGAACTGCAATTGTCAGAGAACTTAAGAGAATAATGGACATCAATGCAATTCAAGATGATCTGTTACCTGTAATAGTAACAGCTGAAGATAACATTAAAAAGAACAAGACATTTTGGATTCTTAACACTCCTCAAACAACCATACAACAGCTGCTCGCTCCGATTAGGGTTAGTATGTGATATAATTATCAACAGAGAGGTTAGAGAATCATTTGTGGCAAAGGGCATCTGCACTGCGGAGATGGAATTGGACTTGGAAGCTGAAGTGCCCCCATTAAAATAAAATTTGCATGTCACCGAAAAACAAATGTCGCGACAGCTCTATGTGAGAGTTTCCAGCATGGAGATGAAACTACAAGCACGCTCTGATGCATGTGGTGATGCAAGCAGACTTTGGGAGATGTTTGCCCCCAGATAGATGTCTGTGGACCTACGGACCAAACCAATTCCACACTCGGGTGAAGGACAATCCTTGAGCTGCTCACCCATGTCGTAACACCAGGACTTGATGACTAATATGGCGCAATAGAAACAAAGGATTGATGACTAATATGGCGCAATAGAAACAAAGGAGTGTTCTCTTCTGACCCTCTCTCCTACAACTCCCAAGTTTGAGAAATTCACAAGGTGTCCGATGAGATTTAAGCTGCCTGGCCACTCCCTACTCAGCAGGCCCTGGGAGCCTCAAGTTCCTTCAGTGGCAATAACCTAATGAGGGGTGGTAATGCCATGCCGGACGAATGCAAGTCAAAGGCATGACTCTTATCAGAGGTGACGCAGGGGAATGGCTCTGTGGATTATCTCACAAACAGGAGGCAGCCACCGACACCTTCATGGAGCTTTGGGCAGCCAGACGCAGGTCTATCCCAAGCTTTGGGACAAGGGATTGAAGGCTGAGCTTGAGGATTCAGTGATGGTTCTGCTTCAAATTAAAGATCATCCTTATAAAGTAGACTGAGGGCATGCAAGACTGCGACAAAATTGGCAGGTGAAGCCGAGCACATACATAGGGAAGGTAGCAGAAGTGTAAATTGGGCTCCAACCAAAAAGAAATAAAAAATGGACTTCATTACCCCGCCTGAGCTTGTTGAAAAATTTCTTGAGGTTTTAGTACTCTATTTGGACTGTAGCAAAAGAGACAAGGACAGGCACCTGATAATATTCATTTCAGATTACAAGACACCTTACCCCATCACTCTTCCTACTATATGATTCCTTTCAAGCCACAGTTGATCATCAGCATATATGCCATGTCGGTCATCCACAGAATTATTATCACCTGAACACGGAACAAGATTACATTAAAATAGGTAAGCATGTGCTATGAACACGCATCTGGATAAGAAAACTTGACAGTATCAGTAACTAAAATTTTATGGTAGTGCCAAATGAGGTTGAAAGGAAAATCTTCAACTGAAATTGCGGGTAAGTGTGCTATATCTACCTTTCCAAAGCACAAGAATGTGAGAGGTGTATCTGATTGAAGGGTTATGTGGAACTACTGCAAGGATTAACTAGACATATGTATATAGTATACATATATCCATCATGTCCAGTACTTTAAAGAGTCCCACAGGTAGGCAATGCCATTTTAAGACTAACAGAGATAATATACGGTTGTCTGAGCAAGAACCGAAATTCATTGAATGAACAATTCATAAAAATAAATCTTTACGTTAGATTTCATATATTCTATAATTCTTCCCGCGACAATTGTCAATTCTTGGTCATTGAAAAATATGGTCGATTCGGATGTTTATTTAGCTTTGGAACCCTCTTTAAAGAAGATTCTAGCTTCTTGATAATACTTAAAAAATCCACCCCTCTCATCCCTCTGGTGTTGAGGCAATGTTGTATGTGATAATTGTTCTGTCAACTTTCTCTTGTATAGTTTTCTGGCACACGTTTCAATTGGCATAAGCCTTTTAGCACCCGGAGCTGATTAAAATGGAACTTCTAGCTACATTGCCAACAGCATGTACCTTTCGTGAGAATGTTGAATTCATCCCCATTCCAATGTTGATGAACCTATAAGGGAACAGCTCAATGTGAAAAGGCAGTTTATCTGAAGTAAATGCTAACGTAATTCACATTATTACACGTTGCTGATCATCACAATTATACTAAACAGCTCTTGATGGAAGAAACATTTCTAGATGATCGAGTTACGGTACATCAGTCAAGGGAGCAAGCTCAATTTTGACGTTTGTAGATTTGTGTATAAAGCAGCTAGTAGAGACTAGAAAGCTAGGACAAATAAAAGCTGCACATCACCAGAAAGACATGGAAATGCTGCTGACATGCAGATTGCTGCAACCATTTCTACCAGAATGATGTAAATTCCATGAAAGATGTAGAGAAATCACAAGCCCCAAACTGTCATCTGAGACCAGAAAGCACTTTTTCCCTAGCTTCCATCCTATTAAACAAAGCTGTTCTCTAGATGAATGAAACCTTCATGTTTTTTGGAACACATTCTTGGTTTTTTCATAAGCATTTCCTACACTAGTCTTGTATAGAAAAAGACCTAGGCTTGTTCTTCCTTGACTACTATCTCTCACAAAATTATGCACAACAATTATTCAACAACAGAACCCAACAGCACTTTGTGTAAAAGTCAGATTGTGTATACTGGCTGCAGCCTAAATTCTGGACTCTACAGGCATATGCAACCTATTTTGCTTG